>JAJJMB010010315.1:2268771-2301739 GCA_023531105.1 Papaver atlanticum | reverse complement strand
ATGATAAAAGACAAATTTTCTGCACACACGAATAAATAATGAAGATTTCCAGTATGTTTAGGACATACCTTTTCTTAATCCAGGAGAAACATCTTTTCCTATAAACACCAGAGGAACATTAATCTTCAGGAGAGCATTTGAAGGGGCTCTTAAGAAGGTGACATTAAGTACTGCATCAGTTCCCGCATCGAGATGGAGCTAACACATTATTACGATACATGAAATTCAGGTCAAATGATATAAACAAAAAAAAATCAAGTTAACAATAAACAGCTTCAGGTTCATGAACACATGATAAAATCGCCGCAATATACATACAAGTTAGAAATTGTTTGGACAAACTAAGTCATTTTAATTCTTGGTCCTGTAACTTTGAAAAGCGATAAGCTAATGACGTAGCTGATACTCTTGCTGAGTATGCAAGAAACAATGTGTGCTCTGTTCTTTGGTCTACTGTTCCTCCATAATTTATCATAAACTCTTTGGAGAGAAGACAACTTATGGTCTACGACTTAATCTATTAACAAAATCTTCTTTCTCCATTGACGTAGCACTTGCCTGAAGTATCATTAATTGTATTCATCTCGAGCGTCAAGATCGCAGATATTTCGATTTCTTCCGCCGAAAATTCTGTGGGAAGATTACCAGTAATTGAAAGGTGCAGTAGAACAACCACATCTTCTTAAGTAATAGTGAGTTCCCCCATCTACATATGAATATGTGTGTAGGAATGCACCACTGAGCAAGTAAAGCCACAATACCCGACATATCATGGTATACAAGGAGTTCTCCAGACGCTCTAATGGCTTCATAACTTGTACGCTGTCCAGCATCAGTCAGACATGCTCATGGCCGAGCATATGTCTTGTCCATCCAGAAAAGTCAGGTAAGGGTTTTCTAGTAATCTTGAATTCTATGAGAGAAGCAGAATAATGACCTCCTTGCAGACAGAACCGGATTGTACTTTTCGGGGATATCATATTCAACTGGTCACAAGAAAACGAAAGTCATGATCTTTGGGGCACTTTACTGGTCGATATTGAATCACAAAAAAGTCATCATCAAAGTTTGGTGTGTTCTTAATCGGTGAATTTTCATCTCCTTCGTTAAAAGCACAATCATAATTATCTTTAGACATCTCTACAAAGCGGCTAGGAATATTTGGTCAAGGTATGCTTCACAAGCATCATGCAAGGAGATAAGAACTCAAAAAATCAGCAATACAACAAAGTTGAAGAATAATAATTTCGGATGATCGCAAAGATGCATATATCGATTAAAAGCGATGTAAACGTAGGGAGCTGGTGAAACTCAAATTTTTACTTGTTTATGCTTCAACCAACGACTAGTGGTGATGGTACAAGATTTGATACTGCAAGGACTTCCTCTTTGTTGTATCAAAGATGATTAAAGCACCTACGAAGACGTTTAAAGCCCTGAGAGTCAAAAATACGATATATTGACCTAAATCTTCATTAATTCGTGTAAAATACTGAAACAATTTTTCTTTCCATGGATGAAGCATCATGTTGCAGAAAAGAGAAAAGAAAACAGGAAAATAATAAATAAAAAAACTGATTTTTGGTCGGCGCCAGCGCCAGCGTCGACGTCGGAATTCTGATCGTCGTCGAGGTTTTCCGGCGATAACTGTTGTCGCGCCGGTAGAAAGAAGGGGAGAAAGGTCTGCTCCTGTTGTTGGTCGGTGATGATGGAAAAAGATGGAGAAATAACAAGCGTTTTGCTCCCTTTTAAAAACATTATATTGGGTTTCCTAATCAAACTAGGATTCCCCTTTTAAGCGATGTCCGTGTCGTACGCGGGTCAAATATGGTCCTTCTACCACCAAATTCAGTAGAGTCTTATCCATCTATGTTCTTCAAATGATCCCGGTTCATTCCACAAGTACTTCTATGATGGCTATCGTTCCTTCAGCAGTCATTCAACATGATTAGAGCATTATTGGAACGGAAATCCGGGTAATATCTAATGACTAAGCTTGTTCATTTGCTTATGTGATGCAAGGCGGAAGCACGAAACAGAATTAATACTAAAACTCATACATTTCTGAGATATCACTCAAGAAACTCAATACTTTTCATTCATCTAAAAACTGTTTAATATTAAAACAAATAGCTCTTTATATAGATAACTCCTTACCAAATAATTAAAATACTTATTACCTAAAATAAGAGATATTTCTAAACTAATAAATCCCTACATAAATAATTATATTACTAAAATATTCCTTATAAATGAAAATAACTTAATTAATTATAATATTATTTCTAAATAATAATAATAAATAAGAGAATAATATCAATAAACAAATATATTTCCTTTCCCTAAATACTCCACCATTATGTTAATAATAAAATCACCATCTATATGCATACTGCGGAACATGACTGTCCCACACTAAGCAGGGGACTTAATGTTGATGGTGGATTTTTGACGAAGGTCATATTCGTAAAATCACCTCGGAAATTGTACGTATCTGATCGGTATCAGAATCACAGAAAATTACATCTTCATCTTCTGCAAGAGAGGTGAATCGCAGTTATGTAACTTCTATTAAATGTAATAATATATGACGGCGATGTTAAGGCTTCTAAAGTAGAACTTTCAATATTCCATGTATTTTGCATTTAAGCTGAAAGTTTCAGCATTTTTCGTTTGAATTCAGAATTCATCTCTGGTGCCTGAACTTACCCAGAATAATATATGGTGTTGATCACATCATACTTAACGCTCCTAGACGTATTGCACGCTAGTATAGAGCCACGAACTAAGTCAAATCTAGTCGCAGAAACTTCAGTTAAGTTCCTAGACGAAGCAGTATATTAATTCTAGTCGCAAAATTCATCAGATGAATTCCTATAAAATTATGCCAATTAAACCCTAATATTTATTTACTCAGGATCCATGGCTTTCCCAACAGAATTCCATGGAATAGTAATGAATGTTCATCTTTCGGGCATTTGTGGCACCCCCGAGTAAGCCCCAAGCAAATAGGTACGGGTGTATTAGCAATAATGCTCTCAAGAGCATCCAAAATCATGGGATAAGAAGGAAAGAAGAAATAATAATAAAATAATTAGGGAAATCGTGGGAGTGGGCCCACACGGCCGGTCGGCCAGCCGTGCGCCGGTTTTGGATGGTCCCACTCCCTTTTCCACTTTATCTTATTATTTTAATCATTTTAATAGTTGGTCTTTGACCCAAAATCAAGAGTTTCAGTTAAACTCAAAATCTTCGTATAAGGATCAAAATATGCTCTTTGGACCATCAGAAAACACCAAAATTCTCAGGATTGGTCCGAGAATGATATAGTAGCATGAGCACGCCTCCATGACCGGTCATGGCCGGCTCTTTGGCTTGCAGAATCCGGTCCCATCTCTTTTGATTATTTTGACCTAATTAATCATCTAGAGTTCATATTTGGTTCAAACTCTCTCCAAGCAATTTGGGATTTGATCCATCTACCAATAATTGGTCCATGACCACCAAAAGCCGGTTCTACACCTCTTGGTCGGTCCCTTTGCTTCCATCATTAGGTCTCATTACCTAATACTCAGTAAAGCACTAATTTAATATTATTTTAATCCTTCCACCAACTGGTCTGCAAAGGACTTTGGTGAATTCTCAGTCGAGTATCTAGTGCTACATGGTCGGTCCATACTCATAGAGGCGGTCCCTCTCTGACCCATAAGTTGGTTTTGAGTCGATCATTCATTGAACACTCATTAATCATAATTAGTTTTGAACTGAATTCTCTTCAAAGCATAATTATGAATAGATTCAAACGCTAATATTTTTTATATTGATCCAACAATCAATATCTTAATTAAATAATTAAATAATATTCCGTCATCTACCAGTATTTTTAATTAATATTTTTTTTTGATCTTACTACCAAATATTCATGGATCCAGCAATAGTTGCCCCGTCTAGCAATATTGGTTTCCTTTGTCTACCAATACCCTAATTATTCTAGCTAGCAAGGTATTGACACGTCCAAGAGGGTTCAAAACCTGTTGTGGCCCTATCTGACAATATTGATTCGAATATCAATATTTGATTGCTCTACAGAGCAATATTCCTCGTATTGATTCAGCTATCAGTATTCAATGTTCGAGTAGCAGTATTTTCATGTTGATTGAACTATCAGAGAGTTTAATATTGATCCAGTTATCAATATTTTATTAGTTCATCAACCAATATTTGGTTCGTCAGTCGAACATTATTTTAATATTATAATTTCTCCTTGTCATTCGACTGACACATGATGCACGGATCGAGATGAATCTTTTATAATAACTCAGGAATGACTATTTTCATACAACTTCACACCAACATATTGGTTTATGATCGATCCAGCAATCTCATTAAACCTACGTTAATCAATCTGTTAGAGCACTGCTCGGTCGAACTCGCAAGCGTTGCTATCTCAAGCTTGTTTTCAAGTTTAGTTGCCAAAACTATAAGTCTTGATTTTTAGTCTACTTATAGCTAAGTCTCGGACTAGGATAGAAAGTGTAGTTGAGCTCTAGACTCCACGGCGTTCGTCATACAAAGACGAAGAACTACTCAAGGAACTGGTGGAACTTCATCGACTAAAAGGTATGTGGAGACGTTAACTTATCTATCACTAAAAAGTCTATCTACTTTATCTCCTATCTTGAGACAAAACTCGTATTGCTATATAGACTTCGATTATACACATTTGCTATTTCGAGCCGAGTTTATCTCGCTTATCTATTTCTCGAAATATGTGTTGATAAGCTTTCGCTTTGGCCAAGTTCATCTTTACAAGTGACGAAAGTCATGTTGATTGTTTCAATATCTTGAAAATCGCTTTGATGAAGAATAGTGTGTGAGTAACCTCTATTTAACATCCTCTAAGAATGTTTCAATGATTGAAATGAGAGTTTAGAATATATAACCTTGAATTGATATAAACATTGTATGTGAACTCATACTTGTGTAAGTCCAAAATCCTAAAACCAAAGTATGCGTACTTTGCTGCTCAGGATAACCGGAACTAAAGTCCACGTACTGTCGGAGGTTCACGTCCCGTGAATTTCTGCTGGAGTTTGTGAACTGAAAACAAACTTAATCCGGGAACTTAAGTATGCGTGCCGGTATGCATACTTGAGTGGGTTATTTTCTAAAAACGGTTTATTCATGAACTTAAACTTATATAAACTAAGGAATGCATAATTGCAAATCGTGGCAATAAAGTTCATGAATTGATTCGAGTGAATCAAAATCGTTTTTGCTTCGATTGTGTCTTGTATACTTCTATGAGATCTAAGCAATTGAACAACTCTCTAACTAGTTCTTTTGAGTCAATTGAACTAGTTATGGTGAAGATGAATGTGGTTGATATGAAAGTGCTCATATGGCTAACCATTTGATTAACTACTGTTGAACCAACTAGGTGTACACATTTAGGTACGGTTACACAAACCTAAATGAACGTGCATTTCATTTGTGTATAACAAGCTAAGTTCGATCTAACGGTTGAAAGATATTAGCTTGAATCTAATCAGGTTTTCATCTAACGGTGAATATTGAATGCTTTGTTACCAAGGTAACTTAGATTGCAAACCCTGATTTGGAAGACTATATAAAGGAGAACTCTAGAAACTGGGAAGACTAATCCCCACACCTCCTGTGTGATACTAGTTGTATAAGCTAGAGTCGATTCTCCTTTAACCTTAGGTTTCTACCGAAACCCTGTAGGTTAACGACTTGAAGACTTCATTGGGATTGTGAAGCCAGACCCATCTATTTTTTCTGTAGTTGCATGATCTGATCTTGCTGTTTCTATCGTATTGAGTACAATTGTAAAATTGGCTCGAGATTAACTTCTCCGATAGGCAAGATAGAAAAGTAGTCACAAATATCTTCGTCTCATCGTTTGTGATTCCACAATATCTTGTTTCGCTAGTCGATTAAGATTATTGTGAGGTGATTGATAATTCTAGGCTGTTCTTCGGGAATATAAGTCTGGGTTATCAATTAATTCATGTTCACCTTGATTTATCAAAAGACGGAACAAAACTCGTAGGTATTTTTGTGGGAGACAGATTTATCTATTCTTGTAGACTTTTATGTGTGATACAGATTTGTTTATTAAAGTCTTCGACTTTGGGTCGTAGCAACTCTTAGTTGTGGGTGAGATCAGCTAAGGGAATCAAGTGCGTAGTATCCTGCTGGGATCAGAGACGTAAGGAGCACAACTGTACCTTGGATCAGTGTGAGATTGATTGGGGTTCAACTACAGTCCAGATCGAAGTTAGTTTGTAGTAGGCTAGTGTCTGTAGCGGCTTAATACAGTGTGTGTTCAATCTAGACTAGGTCCCGGGGTTTTTCTGCATTTGCGGTTTCCTCGTTAACAAAACTTGTAGTGTCTGTGTTATTTCTTTTCCGCATTATATTTTGTTATATAATTGAAATATCATAGGTTGTACGTTGAATCAATAAATTGGTAAATCCGACCTTTGGTTGTTGATTGAAATTGATTGATCCTTGAACATTGGTCTTTGGTACCGTTCAAGTTAATTTCTCTTGTATTCAATTAGACTCGCAGATTTCTATTTGCTTGAGTAAGTATTGAATCGAGAAATTGAGATATAACTCTTTGATATACTTTTCTTAAGATTAAGTCTGACTGTCTAATTGATTCTCTTGAAAAGTATATTGGAGTTAGTCCATACAGATTTCTAAGCGAATTATTTGGTGAGGTTGTTGTACCCCCACTTTTTCAATTGGTATCAGAGTTGGCAAACACATTAAAGACCTTATAAGTCTGTGTTTGTAGCGATATGACTATATGGACAAAAGTGTTATCTCTGATAAACGCATCAACAGAAACAAAAGTTTTGTTTCGACAATGTCTATTAAAGAGAAAGATTCGTCAATCTCAAATATAGATGAACCTAGTGTTCTGACGACACAGACAGACACTAACATTTGTTATCCCAATTACCCTTCAAGAGAGTCTATCTCTATGAATGATAGGGAAGCAACTGAAAAGAGTAAACTGATTCTAAACCTCATTAGAATCCAATCTGATAGATTTAATCGGTTGAAAAACAATGTCAATGTTCTTCTTGGTGTAGTAAGAGACTGTGATTCCAAAAATGCTGAAGGTTAATCTTCACGTATCCTACATGAGGCAAGTCTCAAAAAGGATGCTTTGGATATTGAACATCGCCTGAATAAACTCTCAATTCAAGGATGTTCCAAAAAGTCCTCAATACCATCTACTTCTATTGCAACTGAGAATGTTCCAGTTTCAGAAGTAAAATCGGAATCCCTTCCTATTGGAAAAAATGTTGCACATCACAAGGGAGGAAGAAATCTTCAAACGATAATGTTAAGACGGAACTTTCTAATCACCCTCATGATCAGAAAGTATGTCTCTTTTGTGATTCAAAAGGGCCTGTTAAGTAGAAGAGAAACTCTAGGTTGAATAACAATTCCATTGTTTGACTTCAACACACCTTAGATTCAATCCTCAAAGGTGTAACCGACATTTGTATGTCTAAACCAATTGGTTTCGGTACTCACCCTGTGTATTCTACCAGGAAAGTCAGTTCTATGAGTTCCTCAAATGCTCAGAAGCATAGCGGACGTCTCAACAAAAATCGCTTGAGAAGAGATCAGTAGTTTTCCTCTGTCAAAAAGGAAGATAATGTTATGTTTGATGTGAACAAGGTTTCAGGAGAAGGAAGCAAAAATTATGATATGGAAAATAACCTAAAGGTGATTATTGAAGGTTATAAAGAAATCGTCAATAGACTGTCAACTTCCTTTAGTCAAAACTCTCTGGTAAGAACCCAAACTATGTCTCGTATTTTGATGATAGTAAGTTTTATTATAATTTTTCACATCAAAAGAGATTTTTTCCTAGATTTGAAAGTAAGAAGAGACTCAACCGTAAATACATTTCACCTAATGAGCAGAGGGCTCGTACTTGTGCTAATTAATCACAAGGGTTGAAAACTTACTCATAAAAATCCTATTGAGTAAGATGAGTTATTAATCAGGTATACTATTGGCAAAATTGCTTATGTTTAGTTGAGCTATTTTCTTATCGTCCATAGCTGAACTATTTCCCACAAACAACTTTGCTTAAGTATTGGTTGTGTCTAATGTCGTTTTTTTTATTCTCTTCTTTTAAAGAATTTTTCGTTGCAACTATGTTGCCTGCTACCTTTGTGCTCTAAATTGTTTCTCTCCGAAGATATAAAATTTATTGAGCCAAAATCCTTGTGAAAAATTTTCACGTGGCAAAAATTCTTTGTGTCGTAAAATACGACCCTTTGTGTTCTTATTTTTTGGGTCAGGTGTTGTTCGTACGGGTACCCGTGTTACCGTCACGAATCAATTTTGAAAACCCTAAAAGTTACCTTCCCTAAGAAACCTTTTAAATACCAAACCCTTGAGTCACGTACACATACTCTGGGTTATTTCGTGGGTTGTCAAGAATGTCGTCTTCTCACTCTGGTGGCTTTGCAAGAGGTTTTCTTTATAAGGGTATTGGTTTCGAATCCAAAGGGAGGAAGAAAAGAACTCTAGTAGTAGATAATCATCCTAATGCCTCATGTTACTATGCCTATACACATCAGGATATTGAGAATGACGATATGGTTTCTGCTGAAGTAGTTCATGATTTTCTTAAATACTTTGAGGAAGCAAAACTACAACTCGTTGATACTTTGAAGAGTCTTGATGTGCTAAGAACTGAGTTGAAAAAGGTTACGTATGACCTTGGTCTCATAAAGACATGTTAAAGAACTTCTCAATGAGGATATATTCTCTGAAGAAGTAGTGGATGCCGTCAATCACAAGCTCAAAGACCTCAAGGATCGTGAGGATTCCGAAACGTCTATTTGATTTTAGTCCGTGTTCGTTTTTGGCTTAGGAGTCTGTCTTTGTTCTTTAGCTTGTTGATTTTATTTTTCCTAGGAAAACTTCTTATGAGAATTTTATTCTTGTGTTTTAAGAAGAATAACTAGAGTTTGGAATAGCCATTATTGTGATTACACATAGCTATGTCCAACGTTTTTCATCTTCAATGTTTTTAAGTTTATTTGTTTAAATTCTAAAGTTTGTTTGGAAGATGATTTTTGCAGTATTAATCTTTATGGTTTTATATATTGCAATTTGTTATGGGATATGTGTGTTTACGTCCGTGAACTATGTTTGTTCCATACGTGGTCAAAAGTTAAGTCTTTCATATGTCGATATGCAAGTATTGATAAAAGATTGAATGAACTTTTGACAAACAAAAGTTAAGCCTTTTATGTCATTATATTGATAAAAAAAAAAGGATAAAACTTTTGTTTACAAGGATTATGTCTATTGTATGTCATTGTGCAAATAGTGATGGAAAATAGAAGGAATCCTTGTCTATTCCTCAGTTTTGATCTTCCCTGATCCATATTTTTATGTATATACTGTGCGGCTCCGTAAGTTTTCTTATATTGAGCATTTCCGATTAAATTAATCATGGGTTCTCTTGTGGTTAATTTAATTGAGTTTTTTTGATACAAATTCATATTCTTATGTGATTTGTGTTGTCCAAAGAAATCCTTCCTTACTTGTTGTTCTTTCGGGAATGATATTTTATGGGGGAGAGTTCTTAATTGAACTTGTGCTTAATTGCCAAATCTTTGTGGGGAGTGCGGCTGTGGAATATTATAGGGGATATCTTGTATCTTTATAAACTCCTTGATGAATGCATTTAGATTCGGCTATATGATTGCATCTAAAAAAGTTGATATGTGCTTTCTTTTGGTCATGAAGTGTCTCTATGGAAACTTCATTAGGATCCCACTAGTTTTCGTACCTTTGCCAATTTTATTGACAAAAAGGGGGAGAATTAATGTGTAGTTCACACTACAAATACATATGGTTTTCGGATCATTATGTAAGGGGGAGTGGTTTCCATGTGAGATGGAGTATTGAATAAGGGGGACTGATACATATCACCATAGTATTGTTGTCGAAGTTGTGATACAACTGAACTTTGATGTTGTGTAATAATACTATGACACTGTGTAACAATGATTGAGAGCTTTTGTTTTTCTCATTGTTATGGCTACGGATTTTCAACAACGATGATGCTGAACTTAAAACCTTTTGAATCATTGGAGTACTTGGAAGTGACGAAGATTTCAAGTAATGTTGAAGAACCAAGGAGATCATGCATGTGGAAGAGAAGCTGCAAAGTTTATTTATTTTGTATTCCATATGTATTGATAGTTTTGTCACTAAAATTGACAAAGAGGGAGATTGTTATAGCACTGCTCGGTCGAACTCGCAAGCGTTGCTATCTCAAGCTTGTTTGTCAAGTTTAGTTGCCAAAACTATAAGTCTTGATTTCTAGTCTACTTATAGCTAAGTCTCGGACTAGGATCGAAAGTGTTGTTGAGCTCTAGACTCCACGGCGTTCATCATACAAAGACGAAGAACTACTCAAGGAACTGGTGGAACTTCATCGACTAAAAGGTATGTGGAGACTTTAACTTATCTATCACTCAAAAGTCTATCTACTCTATCTCATATCTTGAGACAAAAGTCGTATTGCTATATAGACTTCGATTATACACATTTGCTATTTCGAGATGAGTTTATCTCTCTTATCTATTTCTCGAAATATGTGTTGGTAAGCTTTCGCTTTGGCCAAGTTCATCTTTACAAGTGACGAAAGTCATGTTGATTGTTTCAATATCTTGAAAATCGCTTTGATGAAGAATAGTGTGGGAGTAACCTCTATTTGACACCCTCTAAGAATGTTTAAATGATTGAAATGAGAGTTTAGAATATATAACCTTGAATGGATATAAACATTGTATGTGAACTCATACTTGTGTAAGTCCAAAATCCTTGAACCAAAGTATGCGTACTTTGCTGCTCAGGATAACCGGAACTAAAGTCCACGTACTGTCGGAGGTTCATGTGACGGACCAGAGAATTTTTTTCTTCCTGCGGGTCGGGTTAGGACCCGCTTGGAAAGCTCCGACTCTCGGATACGCCACTCAAGTAAAATTTTCGTTCACTAATAGTCTTGCACACCATAGAAATCTCATTAGTCTCAAACTCAGAATTCTATGAGCATGTCCCATACCATAATACTCATAAAATTCGACAAGGGTTCCAATTAAATAAAAATAAGAGACGACCGATTGGCTAAAATAAGATTTGGTCAGTTGCCAACCTAATAACTTATACGGACAGTTGCCAATTCTAACAACTAATGTGGCCAGTTGCCAAAATGGAAGAAGGCCAATTGCCAACTCCAACAATTTATACGGCCAGTTGCCAAAATTAACACGGGCCAATTGCCCAAAAATGACAGACGGCCAGTTGCCAAAATTAACACAGGCCAATTGCCCAAAAATAACAGACGGCCAGTTGCCAAAATTAACACGGGCCAATTGCCCAAAAATAATAGACGGACAGTTGCCAAAATTAACACGGGCCAATTGCCTAACAGACGGCCAGTTGCCAAAATTAAGGTAGTTCTGGTTACCAGCCATCATTGGCCAGTTTCCCATGATATATACTTCCCAAGGTTGTAGTCATCTCTGAATAGATGGTATGAACTGCAAAGCAGCAACACAGACTTTCAGATGATATGAACAACCTTGTAGAGTTGTGCTGAACCGCATAGCGGCTTCCTACATACCCTCTCTATTGCTCGAAGGGATCAAGCACGACCGTAGTTCGTCATTTACTTAGTCAGATAATATGAACTACCCTCATCAGTAGCAATTATCTCTTTTTGAATATCAAGTAAACTTATTTTACTTGCAGTTCACATAATGAATTTCGAGTACACCACTACTCTTAGTAAGCAAAAGATACCTGCTACCCTCTAACCATTCTTGTGACTACAATATTATGAGTAGCGGGCATGCACTATGAAAACTCAAAGAATAGATTAGTACCCACAACAGTCTAAAATGCTTTCAAAGTAATAATTTGAAACTGACAAGATTACTTAACTGCATTTAAACAAACCTGCAAGCATATAAGTACAAGCATGAAGCGCGAGTGCCGGCAACATTTATAAGCCGTAATACAAGAATTAATGCCTGAAGTCAGATTACATTTTATGTATTTTATGAAATCAAAATTTAACCCACACAATTCTGTTAGAATATAACCTCACCCATCCATACTGTGAACTACAGTCCCTCCAATGGTTCCACCATTACACCATAAATTTATATGTATTCATAAACTAAATCATAGTAAAATTTGCAAAAGAAACAAGTACCCAAACCAGACTTGGCATCATAGAAAATGACCAAGAAAGCTGATAATGTCTGTAAGCAATACAACATAATTGAAATAGCTCACCACTACCTTGACAGTGAGAAGGAAGTTATAATTTGATACTAGACTTGAGTACAGGGTCAAGTTAAGTTAGTGTCCGTTTCAACCACTAAGAAGCAAATAATATAACAAGCATGATTGGAGAAAGAATATTCTAAGACAAGAGTGAAGATATACATTTCCCAGTCCATAGATCCATTATTGTAAAATGGTATTTAGGTCCCACAACTATAAACACACATTATAGAGGAGAGCTATTTCTCTTCCTAGTAATCCAAAGGAAAATCACAGAAATGCGCAACTATGTGTCCTTACGATGAAAACTCAATAAGAAATGTCAAAAATACGTAGTTAGTTTCGTAACTCAAATTCTGCAGAATTTCAGCTTCGTCGTGCTTTACATTTATGGCCAGATCTCCCTACATATAAGTCGGAACGGGACACTTAATATCTCGTTAGAACCGCCGTTCAGAGGCCTTTATTTGATCAGAAGAGATCTTAAGCTAGTTCTATTCCTAAGAGGGTCGAAACTGTTGACAAACAGGTCCGACATAAAACCGGTTAGTCCAATTTCCAGATTTCCCAGCAGTGACATTCTATGTTTGAGAAGCCATAATTTCTAAATTAAGGAACCAAATTAAGCATTTTATATCATTTTGGAAAGAACACACGACCCTCTACAGATTCATAGAAGAAATCCTCACCTAATTCAGAGTCTAGATGGTTCTAAATCACACGGCAAAACGGAAACAAGTGCTGGATTCAGAAAATTATCAGTCTTGACTGCCTGTACATTCCAAGCTCTATCTCCCAAATTACAGGTCCGAACAACATGCCCTTTTAATATAATGTAGAGGACACTTATGTGAACACTTTATGTGAAGGGAACACCAGCTAAATCTTCACCTATGCTCTAAAAATGTTGGCCTCTAAACAGCTGTCCGTGCAGCGTCTCACAAATGAATTCCAATCTAGATTTCAGATTTCAAAACGCAGCTAGTGCAATTTTATCTTTCTACATTTAGTTTTACAAAGTATTAGAGTAAACACCAAAGAGATAATTTAGAAGAATAGCAACAGACCAACAGTTAAATGTAAACTAGGCATTGTTCACCACATTAACTCTTATTTCTTGCTGAGAACTCATTTGTTCTTTAACTAATAATCCCTTAGATACAACCTGCAACCAGCTCACATAATTCTCCATTCAAGGTACCAGTGATTCAATTTATATCCAAAGGTAGCATCCATATGCATTACAAAACTAAAATTAATGCATCCCTTCAATCAATTAACTACAAATTCAAGTGAATTTAGGAACACATGGAAAATAAGTACTTTCTCACAGTATATCAATAAACGAGCTTATTCATTTCTGAGACTAATTATAAAATGCTACTATTTATTGAGAAAATGACCAGTTAACAAGTAACCATATTCCTTTAAGAAATCATACAAATCATGGACTAATCGTCTAGCTTAAAATTAAGGTTCTTTGAGACCTTTTAACAAACATATTATGAATCATAATCTCAGTAACAAAATCAGGAATTTCACTAATTTGAAATCAGGGCATTTTCATCAATTTATAGGCATCCAAATAAGACTAAAACATATACGTAGAATACCCATCAGCAATTTCATGAAGATCATAAGGAAATTCTACAAAACCGAAGGAAGACCCGTATCCATCTTTCTTACAGATTTTGTCATGATTTGCATTGAAGCTACATCAACCCTTTCTACAAAAACCTAGGTAGGAATGAACCCTAACTTCTCTATGTTTATAACAATTCGAATTTAAGAAAGAAATTTCACTTTATATAAACATGCATCAAGTGTAATAACACAAACTCACCGGTTGACGAAAATCACTTTGTTCAATTGAGAATCACTTACCTCAATTAAATTTTTTTTTCAACAGACTGAAAAACAGAAAATAGAAATTCCTCCAGCCCATCTATGAAGCCAACCTTCATGAATATCACCAGCAACTCGTGAAACCACAACTTCGTTAACCTCCCTGATTGTGTGATTTCAGTTAATCTATATCAATATTTTTTAGTTGCAGAGAGAGAGAAGGGGAGAAAATAAACTCTGCTCATGTCTCTCCCTGGCTAAGAAAGAATCTTCCATCCTATTCTTTTTTTTTATCCATTTTTATCAGTAATGAGACTAAAATGCCCCTAGCTGCTATCACTCAACGTGTCAAGAATGCTGAGAAATATCTTGTGTTCCATACCATTACTATGTCATGCATACAAGATTATTAGAGCACCCAGAGATTTTGAAGTAAGGCAGCCTTTATTATTTTAGGCATTAATATTCATTGCTCATGCGGTAATGGTAAGAGCAATTAAGGATAAGAGTTTTAGCAGTTCTAGATGCGTAATTTGTCTAATGGGTTTAGTTAAACCCGAGAAAAAGGTTGGGAATGTCACAGTTCACGTCCAGTGAATTTCTGCTGGAGTTTGTGAACTGAAAACAAACTTAATCCGGGTACTTAAGTATGCGTACCGGTATGCATATATTTGAGTGGGTTATTTTCTAAAAACGGTTTATTCGTGAACTTAAACTTATATAAACTAAGGAATGCATAATTACAAACCGTGGCTATAAAGTTCATGAATTGATTCGAGTGAATCAAAATCGTTTTTGTTTCGATTGTGTCTTGTATACTTGTATGAGATCTAAGCAATTGAACAACTCTCTAACTAGTTCTTTTGATTCATTTGAACTAGTTATGGTGAAGATGAATATGGTTGATATGAAAGTGCTCATATGGCTAACCATTTGGTTAACTACTATTGAACCAACTAGGTGTACACGTTTAGGTACGGTTACACAAACCTAAATGAACGTTCATTTCATTTGTGTATAACAAGCTAAGTTCGATCTAACGGTTGAAAGATATTAGCTGGAATCTAATCAGGTTTTCACCTAACGGTGAATATTGAATGTTTTGTTACCAAGGTAACTTAGATTGCAAACCATGATTTGGAAGACTATATAAAGGAGAACTCTAGCAACTGGGAAGATTAATCCCCACAACTCCTGTGTGATACTAGTTGTATAATCTAGAGTCGATTCCCCTTTAACCTTAGGTTTCTACCGAGACCCTGTAGGTTAACGACTTGAAGACTTCATTGGGATTGTGAAGCCAGACCCATCTATTTTTTCTGTAGTTGCATAATCTGATCTTGCTGTTTCTATCGTATTAAGTACAATTGTAAAATTGGATCGAGATTAATTTCTCCGATAGGCAAGATAGAAAAGTAGTCACAAACATCTTCGTCTCATCGTTTGTGATTCCACAATATCTTGTTTCGCTAGTCGATTAAGATTATTGTGAGGTGATTGATAATTCTAGGCTGTTCTTCGGGAATATAAGTCTGGGTTATCAATTAGTTCATGTTCACCTTGATTTATCAAAAGACGGAACAAAACTCGTAGGTATTTTTGTGGGAGACATATTTATCTATTCTTGTAGACTTTTATGTGTGATACAGATTTGTTTATTAAAGTCTTCGACTTTGGGTCGTAGCAACTCTTAGTTGTGGGTGAGATCAGCTAAGGGAATCAAGTGCGTAGTATCCTGTTGGGATCAGAGACGTAAGGAGCACAACTGTACCTTGGATCAATGTGAGATTGATTGGGGTTCAACTACAGTCCATACCGAAGTTAGTTTGTAGTAGGCTAGTGTCTGTAGCGGCTTAATACAGTGTGTTCGATCTGGACTAGGTCCCGGGGTTTTTATGCATTTGCGGTTTCCTCGTTAACAAAACTTGTAGTGTCTGTGTTATTTATTTTCCGCATTATATTTTGTTATATAATTGAAATATCATAGGTTGTACGTTGAATCAATCAATTGGTAAATCCGACCTTTGGTTGTTGATTGAAATTCATTGATCCTTGAACATTGGTCTTTGGTACCGTTTAAGTTAATTTCTCTTGTATTCAATTAGACTCGCAGATTTCTATTTGCTAAAGTAAGTATTGAATCGAGAAATTGAGATATAACTCTTTGATATACTTTTCTTAAGATTAAGTCTGACTGTCTAATTGATTCTCTTGAAAAGTATATTGGAGTTAGTCCATACAGATTTCTAAGCGAATTATTTGGTGAGGTTGTTGTACCCCCACTTTTTCAATTGGTATCAGAGTTGGCAAACACATTAAAGACCTTATAAGTTTGTGTTTGTAGCGATATGACTATATGGACAAAAGTGTTATCTCTGATAAATGCATCAACAGAAACAAAAGTTTTGTTTCGACAATGTCTATTAAAGAGAAAGATTCGTCAATCTCAAATATAGATGAACCTAGTGTTCTGACGACAAAGACAGACACTAACATTTGTTATCCCAATTACCCTTTAAGAGAGTCTCTCTCTATGAATGATAGGGAAGCAACTGAAAAGAGTAAACTGATTCTAAACCTCATTAGAATCCAAGCTGATAGATTTAATCGGTTTAAAGATATTAGCTGGAATCTAATCAGGTTTTCACCTAACGGTGAATATTGAATGCTTTGTTACCAAGGTAACTTAGATTGCAAACCCTGATTTGGAAGACTATATAAAGGAGAACTCTAGAAACTGGGAAGACTAATCCCCACACCTCCTGTGTGATACTAGTTGTATAAGCTAGAGTCGATTCTCCTTTAACCTTAGGTTTCTACCGAGACCCTGTAGGTTAACGACTTGAAGACTTCATTGGGATTGTGAAGCCAGATCCAACTATTTTTTCTGTAGTTGCATGATCTGATCCTGCTGTTTCTATCGTATTGAGTACAATTGTAAAATTGGCTCGAGATTAATTTCTCCGATAGGCAAGATAGAAAAGTAGTCACAAACATCTTCGTCTCATCGTTTGTGATTCCACAATATCTTGTTTCGCTAGTCGATTAAGATTATTGTGAGGTGATTGATAATTCTAGGCTGTTCTTCGGGAATATAAGTCTGGGTTATCAATTAGTTCCTGTTCACCTTGATTTATCAAAAGACGGAACAAAACTCATAGGTATTTTTGTGGGAGACAGATTTATCTATTCTTGTAGACTTTTATGTGTGATACAGATTTGTTTATTAAAGTCTTCGACTTTGGGTCGTAGCAACTCTTAGTTGTGGATGAGATCAGCTAAGGGAATCAAGTGCGTAGTATCCTGTTGGGATCAGAGACGTAAGGAGCACAACTGTACCTTGGATCAGTGTGAGATTGATTGGGGTTCAACTACAGTCCAGATCGAAGTTAGTTTGTAGTAGGCTAGTGTCTGTAGTGGCTTAATACAGTGTGTGTTCAATCTGGACTAGGTCCTGGGGTTTTTCTGCATTTGCGGTTTCCTCGTTAACAAAACTTGTAGTGTCTGTGTTATTTCTTTTCCGCATTATATTTTGTTATATAATTGAAATATCATAGGTTGTACGTTGAATCAATCAATTGGTAAATCCGACCTTTGGTTGTTGATTGAAATTGATTGATCCTTGAACATTGGTCTTTGGTACCGTCAACTTCCTCTAGTCAAAACTCTTCTGGTAAGAATGATGATATGGAAAATAACCTAAAGGTGATTATTAAAGGTTATAAGGAAATCATCAATAGACTGTCAACTTCCTCTAGTCAAAACTCTTCTGGTAAGAACCCAAACTATGTCTCGTATTTTGATGATAGTAAGTTTTATGATAATTTTTCACATCAAAAGATATTTTTTCCTAGATTTGAAAGGAAGAAGAGACTCAACCGTAAATACATTTCACATAATGAGCAGAGGGCTCGTACTTGTACTAATTAATCACAAGGGTTGAAAACTTACTCATAAAAATCCCGTTGAGTAAGATGAGTTATTAATCAGGTATACTATTGGCGAAATTGCTTCTGTTTAGTTGAGCTATTTTCTTATCGTCCATAGCTGAACTATTGCCCACTGACAACTTTGCTTAAGTATTGGTTGTGTCTAATGTCGTTTTTTTTTATTCTCTTCTTTTAAAGAATTTTTCGTTGCAACTATGTTGCCTGCTACCTTTGTGCTCTAAATTGTTTCTCTCCGAAGATATAAAATTTATTGAGCCAAAATCCTTGTGAAAATTTTTAACCTAGCAAAAATTCTTTGTGTCGTAAAATACGAAACTTTGTGTTCTTATATCTTGGGCCAGGTTATGTTCGTATGGTTACCCATGTTACCATCACGAATCAATTTTTAAAACCCTAAAAGTTACCTTCCCTAAGAAACCTTTTAAATACCAAACCCTTGAGTCACGTACGCATACTTTGGGTTATTTCGTGGTTTGTCAAGAATGTCGTCTTCTCGCTCTGGTGGCTTTGCAAGAGGTTTTCTTGATAAGGGTATTGGTTTCGAATCCAAAGGGAGGAAGAAAAGAACTCTAGTAGAAGATAATCATCCTAATGCCTCATGTTACTATGCCTATACACATCAGGATATTGAGAATGAGGATATGGTTTCTGCTGAAGTAGTTCATGATTTTCTTAAATACTTTGAGGAAGAAAAACTTCAACTCATTGATACTTTGAAGAGTCTTGATGTGCTAAGAACTGAGTTGAAAAAGGTTACTTCTGACCTTGGTCTCATAAAGACACATGTTAAATAACTTCTCAATGAGGATATCTTCTCTGAAGAAGTAGTGGATGCCGTCAATCACAAGCTCAAAGACCTCAAGGCTCGTGAGGATTCCGAAACTTCTATTTGATTTCAGTCCGTGTTCGTTTTTGGCTTAGGAGTCTGTCTTTGTTCTATAGCTTGTTGATTTGATTTTAGTCCGTGTTCGTTTTTGGCTTAGGAGTCTGTCTATTTGATTTCCTATGCTTTATTCCCTGGAGATAAGTTCTTGTAGAAGGACATCCAGATGCCATTGTTGCAGGTGATGTTTCGACTCCTTCTCGAAGTGGAAAATCAACATCGTTCCAAGTTCCTCTTATTCTTGCATTTGCAATTCCATCACTCCGACATGCTTGTGATGTAGTCATGGATCTTGATTTTTTTTTTATGTTTCCTTCTCTGCCCCACGGTGGGCGCCAAAAGATGTTGTAGCAAAAATGTTTCTGCAATAATCCTCGAGATTTATATATGAAGATGAAATCTAAGTCGTTGGATGATTCTGCTGTATTTCTCGTGATACGCTTTTGCCAGATGAAGAATCTCCAACTGCTTTGTGAATCAGCTCCTTATCGACTTTTGATCTCCAATAATTGTTGATAGATGAAAGTGTGTGTGTGGGGTGGGGGGGGGGGGGGGGGGGGCAAAAGACACATTGATGCCTCAATGAGTAAGAGCTCTACGAAGGTTTTTAGGGAGAGAGAAGGATGAGAAATGTGTACCTTTCTGGTTGTGTGGCTTTTTTATATACTCTCATAACCTTGGGAACGGGGTTCCATTGTCCATGAAACAAGGTCCTTATAATTTTTGAGCCTGTGCTAGAACGATTTAGATTCAGCTTGCTCGCCTATATGCGTAAGTATTGACTAAGACTGTGCAAGGGATATATTTTGAAATATTCCCTCTAGTCAAAGCCAAGTTGGTTTGGTTCTCATTGCCCTAAGATGGGTTTCATTGCCTATGGAACAAGGTCCTTGTTATTCTTGAGCCTGCGCTAAACCGGTTTAGCTTGCTCGCAATTTTGCGCAAGTATTGACTAAGACCGTGCAAGGAATATTTTTTGAAATATTTATTCTAATCAAAGGCAAGTTGAATCGGTGCTAGCTATGCGAGAGTTACAGTTTAACAGCTCTGGATAGTATGCCCGAAGTTTGTGTCCGATCTTAGCTATGCGAGTGTTATTGCTAAACGACTTTGGCTAGTATCGAAGTGTGTGGATCATGCATTTGTTTATGAATTGTGCATTTGTATGTGAATTTTTCATTTGTTGTAGGGACAGAAAATGCGAATTATGTAAACAAATTGAGAAATTGTTTAGGCTTACTTTATGAGGCATGAATGGATCCAACATCGGAAATATGCATCCCGTATTCAATTATGAACTATTGATCCAAGTTGCTAAAGTGCCATGTTTTAGGCTTCATTTTTCTACTCCTCACCCAATATAACTTCCCTCCTGCTAGATTATCTATGAGGTACCTTGCTTCCCCAGACGCCCCCAGCAGTTCGACTATTGTGAGTAAAATTCACAATGGTGTGTAAGTCTAATTGTTTTAAGCTTGTGCAAGTTTAATCTTGGATCGATCCAAAAGAACAAATAGTTGATTGGATATGGGAGCTAGATGATTATTTAGATCAAATATTTAAATTTCTGGTTGAACCGACGACTTGGAATGCTGGGTCTATGAGTGACATCGTTGGGGAAGTCTTGAGTTTGATTGATGGACTAAGGGCGCGTTTAGGAAAGCTCAGTTGTGGTGCGAGCAAGTAAAGATGAAATTGGTCTAATGATATGTTGGTGATATTTTTCGCCGATTTGCTACGAGTATACAACTTGAGCGATGAATATTTGCGATGCTAGGCTAAGAGAGCATGAGTATGTTGATTGTATTGCAACTGAGGCCGATAGTTGATATTCGTGTTGTCAGGCATGTCATTGTTGACAAATTCCATCCTCACACGTGTGTAGTGCATGCGTTTTTTTTTTTTTTATACATCACTATAATCTTGCATCCATGGTGGAATACACTAGAGATTATTCCCATGTAAGCCATCCGAGGTGATTAGTTCCCATTTGCAGGCGACGGTGAGGAACGACAATCTTTGTTTTGTGTTGCTTTTTCTTTCTCTTTTTTGTGTTTGTTTGAGCATTGGTTTTCAACGTAATACTTCTTCCGATTTCGTTCGTCGAGGTACTCATTTCGCTTCCGCTCGTCGAGGTATTCCTTCCTCTTCCGCTTGTCCAGGTATTCCACCTGCTCACGCCTGTTGCTCTGGCAATGACTAGATCCTGATCGTTGTTTCGATTTTACGAAGGTATGATGACTTTAGTACTGATCATTTAACCATTGATCTTCCCTTGCTATATTAGTTTCTTCAAGATCTTGCCTTTTAGATGTTCCATGTCTCCTAGTGACCACTTCTTACCTTTTTGCGCTTGCCAACCTTCATGTGAAGGTCGTGCACGCTAGTGTGGAAAGACACTTTCAGATTATTGGTTATTACATGTTTTCCTTTTCCAACTCTTGCAATCTTTAGCACATACTCAGATATACGGTTGTTGCTCCGATCCTATCCTCTTGTTCAATACGCGAGGTTCTATCGACAAGGGGGTTTGGACGAGAGTTTACCATGTTTCTTTGATGCTGATCTAAATCTTTTGTGGATCTGTTCAGATTAGTACCTTCACTTAAAAGAGGAGTTGTAATACGTGCTCATCGATTTCCTATGTCTTATTCCCTGGAGATAAGTTCTTGCAGAAGGACATCCTGATGCCATTGTTGCAGGTGATGTTTCGACTCCTTCTCGAAGTGGAAAATCAACATCGCTCCGAGTTCCTCTTATTCTTGCATTTACAATTCCATCACTCCGACATGCTTATGATGTAGTCATGGATCTTGAATTTTTTTTTTTTGATGTTTCCTTCTCTTCCCCACAGTGGGCGCCAAAAGATGTTGTAGCAAAAATGTTTCTGCAATAATCCTCGAGATTTATATATGAAGATGGAATCTAATTCGTTGGATGATTCTGCTGTATTCCTCGTGATACGCTTTCGCCAGATAAAGAAACTCCAACCGCTTTGTGAATCAACTCCTTATCGACTTTTGATCTCCAATAATTGTTGATAGATGAAAGTGGTGGTGGTGGTGGGTGGGGGTGGGGGGTACCTGCAAAAGACACATTGATGCCTCAATGAGTAAGAGCTCTAAGCAGGTTTTTAGGGAGAGGGAAGGATGAGAAATGTATACCTTTCTGGTTAAAATTCTACCTCTATATATAGGTTGTGGAGGAATTGTATCCAGACCACTGTTTGTATGGATACATTTTGATAATGTACCTGGACCAAAATGCTTTTCAGGCTCATCCTGGTCTAACCAATTTACCCTTTTTTAGGATCTCTAACTTCCAGGTTATACCTGGTCTTGTTTGACCCCCCCCCCTTTTTCTAGGGATCTGTAACCTCCAGGTTATACCTAGCCTTTCAATAACTGATTTCTCATTTTTCTGAGGATCTGTAACTTCCCAGGTTGTACCTGGTCTTTTTTTAACTGATTCCTCCTTTTTCTGAGGATCTGTAACTTCCCAGGTTATACATGGTCTTCTTTTTAACTGATTTCTCCTTTTTATGAGGATCTGTAACTGTCAGGTCATACTTGGTCTTCTCAGTATAGAAGCTAGCAGATCAGGTTAATAACCCTTTATGGGCTTAGACTTCAACCCATGATCCAATTGAGTTGAATGGGCTGAAGAGCTATTAATCCCACTTCATGTATATGGTCCAAACAATTAGCTCATCATCATATACTATCACACTATTGGTTATCCTCCAGATAAGATCATCCCCGCAAAGGGTGGCTGGTTTACGAATATTTCCCCAAGGTCTTGTTATCATTTGGCTAGGAAAAGGGGATGAACCTGGTGGTGGTGAGATATCAGCAACACTCGTAACTACCTTTCTCCATAATTTAGTTCCCAAAGTCAAGACGATGCATATAAACTCGTCATTGGATTTTGAAGTAAAAACAATTGCAACCTTGAAGTCTTGTGTTGACGAATCAAAACCAAAACCGTGACACAAATATTCGCATCCCACCTTAGTTCGAGGATATAAATAGTGGAGATGAAGTATCTCACCACGCCTTGTCGGATTAACGACAACCATTGCCCTGGCACCACCATTAGTCAATTTACTCACTTTTGGAATACAAGCCAAACCATTACAGTACCCTACTAGTTTACATGTGTGTGAAATAAACATCTTTGCTAAAAATCCATATTGACGGTAGTAATCTAAACTAAAAAAACAAGATTTTGTCTCATTAATGTAATGCCTTACATTAAGGAGACTTAAAGAATAAATTTTTATTATTACGATTTTGAATAAGCAAGTGATTCTCAGCAAATATTTTATCATTATAAGTTGAATGGTACCATAACTCGGACACAACTCCACTTGGCTAGAATCCGAGCTGGTAATCCGGTAAGAATGTTTTCGATTATTAATAATAACATGGTCAAAAAACCTCTCTCTCGTCTCTAGGGAGATTTTTTTCTCATTTATAGGATGATTTTACATCTCGTCAAGGGACGATTCAATCATATTATTTTCATCTTCTAACGTCTTACTCGTCTTTCATGTTATGTTTTTTGTTTTTCCAGGTTAATCAGACTTCTTGTTTCTCTCCTTTCTTGACAACTTAGTGTGTTTCAGAGGGTTTTATTTCTTTTAAGGCAGCTTTCTTCTTCACTATTCATTCATGGCTTCATCTTCAGTTCCACCTATAAATCCAGAGTATGAAGATCTGGCAGATAAGATGGTTGCGCTTCTGCACAATGAAGAAGAAGAGTTTGAGGTCCCAGATGATCTTGTAGAGACACAAACAACACATAAATACTCTCTTGTCATCAACACAATCACTAGAAGAGAGTATGACATAAATATCATGTATAATATGCTCCAATGATCTTGGAGACCTTTAGGAAACATGGAAATCTCTAGTTTTGGAAAAGTTATGTATCTGGTTTACTTTGAACTGGGCTGCGACTACAACACAGTTCTTATCGGATCTCCTTGGGGTCTAAATGAAGATCTTCTCTTAATGGAAATATGTGACCCTGATAACTTCCTAAAGATTATGAGTTCAAGTTTGCAGATTTTATAGTCCAAATCCATGGACTGCCAATGAGTGCTCAAACAATCAAGATGGTAGAATTCTTAGCAATCAAGATAGGGACTCCTTATCCCATATCTAAATCTAAACATGCAAAGTGGGGAAGTTTTGCGAAAGTTAGAGTCAAGATTAATGTCACTGAACTAATCAGACAAGAGCTAAACTTCATGCTTCCATCAAAAATAAAATGAAAGGCAATGTTGAGGTATGAAAGACTACCAAGAGTATGTTTAATCTGTGGTAAAATTGGTCATATCAAGAAGCAATATCCTGAACTTTCAAGAGAATATGAGAAACTGGGTTTTTTCTCACCTGAAACATTGATGGAGAAAATGCAGGATACGAAGGTGGATAGATTTATAGAAGAGATTAATGCTAATTTCAAGCCTAGGTTCAATCAAAATGGTCATATACCCAAAAAGCAACGAGAAATCCCAAACTTCATTAATGGAGATGATGAAACCAGGCAACAAAACCCTAATCCAAAAATAAGTCAAAAACCTACCAATCTTTCCTTCTATAATTCCTCCCCAAGAAAAGCCATGCAACCACAAAATCATCTTGTTACTATATCAGAACAGATTCCTCATGCAAATCGCGAGATAGTAAAAAATTCTCTTGACCATAATTATAAGGAGAATCAGTCACCAAATATCCCAGCATTCAATGCCAAGTCTCATGCAGTTGACAAAGAAAATATCTCCCAAAATACCATATCTTCCACCCATAACCCAAAATCCATTACCTATCCACACAAAAATCCCATTATCCAACCCAAAGAAACAAAAAAACTTCCGGCTAGCCCTAATCCCATATCCACAACCAAAATAAGCAAGTTTACTCGACTGGAAGCCCCACCATCACCCATCCATCATCAAGCTATTACCATTCCCAAACTATCAGAAACTCACTCTAAAACAAAGCAACCCATTCCAGTGAATGCTACTCCTGAAAAAATCACCCTCAAAAGCATGAGACAATGGAAGAGATTTACCAGAAATAATCCAGATGCAGAAACTTAAGATACTTTCACACATGTTGGTAGCAAAAGACAAACTCAACCTATGGATTGTGATCCCCTACTCAAACAACACTGTTGTATCTCTGAAGAGGCTGTGGCGACTCGCCCTAAAAAGTCGCAGGATCGATGTTAATACAATCCTGGAACTGTCGTGGTCTAGGGAACAAGACGATAGTTCTAACATTAAACTCGTTCATGCGTAGCTGTAAACCTTCTATCCTGTTTTTATCTGAAACAAGACTGAATGAGAAAAATAGTACAAGGATTTGCATCTCCTTGAATTTTAGGCACTTTGATTATGTACCAGCAAATGACAGAAGTGGTGGACTTGCATTATTATTGCAAGACACAGTGGACCTATCTGTGACATCTAAGTCAAAAAAACTTCATTTACTGTGTCATTGAAGCTAGACTTTCAATACCAAGATGGAAGTTAATTTGTGGGTATGAACCACCTTCTCATCCTCAAAGAAATGGTTTCTGGAGACAAATGAATAACACAATAGAAGGTATAGATGGTTCTTGGTGTATGATAGGAGATTTTAATATTTTGATGCATCAACATGAGAAGCAAGGAGGATCACCTAATACTGATATAAGTTGCAGTGAATTCAGAGCCATGATAAGAAAAAGGGATATTATCGATCTGGGCTATGCCGGGCCTGCATTTACATGGTCAAATAATGCAACCCAAAACATCCCAATTTTTGAAAGGCTTGATAGAGCAATTTGCATCTCAAATTGGTGAATTCAATTCCCAGATGCAGCAGTACTCCATTTTCCAAGAATTCAGAGTGACCACTCTCCCATTATTCTCAATACAATGAGGAGACCACCAAAGAGGAAACCAAATTATAAATTTGAATTTTACTGGACTGACCATCCACAATTCAAAGATGTTTTACAAACCAGTTGGGAGAACACTTCACGAGATACAATATCAAAGCTTACTGATTTGGGCAAAGCGCTTTGGAAATGGAGTAAAAAAACTTTCGGAGACACAAGAAGGAAGATTGAAGAAGAGAAACATAAGATGATTAACCTTCAAGCATCGACACACTTGATTGATTCAATGCAAGAAGAGAAAGCCATCTGCAACAACATTATTACTCTTGAAAGAAGAGATAAAATGTTCTAGCAACAAAGAAACTAAACAAAATTGGTTCCTTTTATCGACAAAAACACCCAGGTATTTCATGTTTCTACTATTCACATAAGGAGTAAAAATAAGATTTTTGCATTAAAAAATCCTAAGAATGAGTGCATTTCTGATCCCGACCAGATTAGAGATACTCTTATTAATCATTTTCAGGATATGTTCACGAAAGATACTAATTTAGATTCTAGTATCATGAATCTGGATAATGCTAATAAATTAAATCTAGATGAATGCAGGTATCTTAGTTCAATTCCTTTGTTTGTAAGTGTGGTATAACCGACTCCAAGAATGTAAATCCATGTAAATATGAATAAGGATTTACAGTGAAGAGATGTCAACATACTTTGAACAAGTACAGTAACTCTTATCATTTATTGTTCAAAGATATTCCTTAGTACTCAAGGAGATCCTTTGCCGAAATAAATTGGGAATCTTTTAATTAAGGTTTTTGGTTTTATATGCTTTAATTACCAGCCATTAAATGCATATCTCTAGAGAATAAAAATTAGTAATGTGCATTTACTAATTGGAGATTTTCTATTGAGAGATTTCGGAAATATTGGACAAGCATTTATTGGAATTAGGAAAACCGAATCTTGCTATTCATTGCATATCTTGAGAATATTTTCGATTTTGGAAATTCCTTGATGTCCAAACATCCTTGGTCTATAAATACCTAAGTTTGCATTTCTAGCAAACTATCCTAAGAGCCAGGCAAACTTCATTTCTTGTTGTTTCTGGTGGAGCCATCTATTCAGAGAGGAAAGTATCCTAATTAGGTGAAATCTCTTACGACCGCTCGTTTAAAGACTTCTTGGGATCAAGAAGCTCTACGAGTATCGTTGGTGGGAAACTAGATAATTGCAGTGTTATTAGTTTTCGATTAATTTGATTGACTAACGGTTGTTGAAACTTTGATTACACCACAATTTAGTTTCGCCATAATGACACAGAGTCGGACTTATAAATTTGTAAAGCGAAATTGTAAAGCAAAGAGATGTTCAAACTATTTGGACTCACGTGCAAAAGAGACATGTGGGGGTTGCAAAAGAGACATGTGAGTGTTTGAGGGAAGTGGATCAAAGGATTTATTCTGCATCAACTGAAATGATCAAGTAAAAATAATTGATCAAAAAAAAAATCAAGTAAAAACAAGGATTCCATGTGTCCATACTACTACATGCATGACCAACAGGCGGTCATAATGGGTATATTGGTCATTTAGGTGCCAACTGAGTTTCATAATTCGAAGTACCAGCAATCTGGGTTGCACAGACGCGGACACGACACGACGCAGACGCGAACACTACAAAATTCTAAAAAAACTAGGACGCGGACATGTATATACATATTTTATTTATATATACAATCATGTATTTTTATAGCAGAGTCAAGTGATTCGATCCTGAAAATTAAAAAATGACATTATATTTTTTGTGTGTATTAATTTCAAAAGAAAAGAATAGATCGTTTGTTTATACACGTCAAAGATCAAGCAATCAATCACTATTAAACACACGGATATGTAATGTAATTAATTAATTTTTCAGTTACATTTCCTTAAGCTTATTATTTTGTATTCTAATCGAATGAATCGGTTTAATGATTGATATAAATGTTTATCTTTCTTCATTTAGTTAATAATAGTAAAAATAAAGGAAGAAGTTTAAATGTAAATGAAAATAAAAAACGCGTCACCCTAGTCATCAATGCGTCCGAACTAGACGTGCGCAAGACGCGCACAATGGTGCGTCGGACACTCGTCATGTCATCGTCCCGTGTCTGACGTGCGTCAGACGCGGACACGGCTCAGAAAATACAGCGTTCGTGCAACCCAGCCAGCAATTCATTCAGTCGCATGTTGAGATAAAATTTTATAAAAACAATAAGGATATAATGATAATTACAGTAATTAATTATTATTATTATTTTATATATATATATATTATTAATAATATGATTTCCGATGATTTCCCCCGTATTTCGTTCGGGAACACCACCAAATTTATTTTACTGTTTACGATATTAAGGTCTTTTTTCTCCTTTTTTTCACCGTTAGCTCTTCACCGTTTCTCTCTTCTTTTTCGCCAATAAGAGTCCCGTCTCTTCTCAGTTCTCTCTGTTTCTTCTGTTTTACAATCGATTTATTTTTGATTTTATGTCGCGGGTGATATACTTTGATAAATTATCATCGCTTTTAGATCCTGATCTTATAAAGTGAAGCATAAAACTTAATCAAGAAACTGAAAGTAAGGTTACGTGCAAACCTAATTGCCATTTTCTCTTTCTTTACCGCCTCCTCACCTCTACCCGTTTTCATTCTTTCTCTTCGTTCTAGCTACCTGTTGATTTCTTTTCCTTTTTCATTCTATATATAATGTGCTACACGTTTAAGTTGGATTTTTTTACTGAACTAACTCTAGGTTTTTTTGTTTCGTTGGTTTGCAGGACCTAAGGAGAAACAAAAGCTTGCAAGTTGATAAAGCTCATGACCTAGCAGGATCCAGCAGTGTGGTGCGGTAACTTGATTGGTAAAATCGCATTACATCCACTTCCATTTTGGATTGGATTTTGCTTCGGTAATTTGTTCTCTGATAAGTTCCTATGCAAATTAAATTTGATAAAGTAATAAATCAAAAATCCAATTAGGGTTACTGCAAATTAAATCTAATCTCTTTGGTAATCAAGTTCTCTAATCATGTTCTAATGGTTACATATTCTTACTTTTTGTGCTTTGATTTTGATTTTGATTTTTTAGGAGTTTGTAGGTGGTATGATAACAATAAACGAATTTAGAACTCTCTTTTGGTGATATTTCTTAGAGGTGTGGGTAGCATTTAACTTACCAGGTGAGGTTTATGCTTCACTTTATAAGATCAATAAGCTAATTAGGTTACTCATTTGAATTGTTTATACAGATAACTGATTCATCACCTAATCTTAAGTGTACCAGCAGCAGATAGATTAGTTGATGCCCTTAAAGCATACCTTAAATGTGGGTTGATCCCTATAATGATTTTGAAGCAGCGTTCAAGGTAAGTTTAGTTAGATGTTGTGATTTTTTATTTATATGAATTAATATGATTTTCTGATGCTACTTAAGAGAATTGATATCTGATGGATATTGTGTGATATATTTTTTTTAATAAATAAACTCACAATTTTGTTGTTTCATTGGATTTTGTATGACCTGAGAAAGGACAACAAGTTTCTAAAGCTCATGACCAAGGATTCAGCAATGCGTTGTGCTAACGGACTTGGGTTATGGTTTTTCAAGCCGAACCAAACATAGGTTAAGATTTGCTACTTTTCTCTGCTATGTTCTGTTTTAACGCATTTCATGTTTGTTTGTTTTTTTACTGAATTTAGGATAAAAATTAATGTGTGTTTTGTGTTCTTGATATTTTGGGTCAGGGTTCAGTTATACTGTGTTGCTCATAATTTTTATTAAAGGCCGAGTAGAATCAAGGAGGATGGTCATGACATAGGGTAACTCTCTCCTATCTGTATGGTTTACTATTTTGCAGGTATTGGATTGTTCTTGCATGTGCTCCTATGGCTATGAGTGTTTGGTTGAAAGTATCTCATTTATGTAGTCTTTTGATATATATTTTTATCATCTGTTAATCAAACTATATTAGTAGAAGACACATTTTTTGTTGGTGTCATTTACCCTGGATACTGCTACAAATCCTGGCGTTTTAGTTGTTCATGGACACTAGAGTTGGCAATAGTTGCCAGGGAAGGTTGAATCAGTATGTACTAGGATTTTATGGTGAGAATCAAGATACTATGTGATTCTGGAAATTCCAATATGGGATGTGATTGCCGGTGAATTAGAGTTTCCAGTATTACATCGCATCCTGGTTGCTTATATTAAGTCCATGAGCCTCCTGATGTAACGTTTGTGTATACCAGGTTTGCTAATTCAGATCTATGGATCTTATGTTCTCAAGGGAACATGAATTTTCGTTTTCACAGATTTAGTGAAATGTTACTAAACTAACTCTAGAATTTGTGGTTTTGTTTAGTTTTGTAGGACCTAAAGAGAAAGGAGTTCTTAAAGCACATGACTAAGGATTCAGTAGTGTGAAGTGCTGATGGGCTTGGTTCTTGAACCTAAGATTTAGCAAATTCTATTGGTAAATGGGAATTGGCGAAGTGGGAGGATCATAGGGAGGTCTAATGGTGAATTAAAGAGAACTTATACCGTTGATTGGTGCACTTAGATATTCATATAAAATCTATATATAAATGCTAAAATGTCATAATTCTCTACACACCGTAATACGGTAGTTGAAAATGTTCCAGTGTTTGCAGTATAGTGAAGAACATTGTCTTATACCAGTGACGGGCTCGACGTCGGGGAAGATGGAAATGATACTTTATATGAAGGTTAATACTCATGACAAAAAGTTAACCAACTGGGATTAGCCCTTGGCTAGGGTTGAACTCCCAAGTTATAGGTTAGGGGTTCAATTCCCGCTGTTGTCTGATAAAAAAAAAAAAAAAAAAAAACTCATGACAAAAAGTTATTATTTAAAAAATTTAATTTATATTATTTAAATAAAAATTTTCTTACATAACAGGCAAGCGAGCAACAAGCTGCGCCGCAAGCCCTTTTTGAATTGCAAAACCTATCATTTTAAAAACAAACTCTCTCGAACCGGGGGTCATGACATTACCGTGCATGACCTTCTGGACTCTCTTGATGAGTCCTACCGCCTCTGGAGCCAAGAAACCGAAAGTATCAAAAGCAAAGGGGATAAAGGCATGTCTATTATCTATACATGCTTTCTCATGCTTTGCTATCTTACCTGAGGCAGCCCTCAGCGCTGCTTGACCAACTGTAAAGGTGCCATGCCCAATGCCTGCTAATGGAGAAACCCCAGTGAGGTCGACACATACGTGTTTGCCATTAGCCCCTCCAAAAATAAGGACGTCTGCTGGCCTGAGCGTTGATCTCCCCTCAAGTGGATTTGTCAAAAAGTTGACAGCCGCTTCTTTCTTAGTTGAAATACCAGCTCTCCATAATACATCATAAAGTGTATCTCTCACATGATCATGTCTATATTTAAAACCAGGATCCACTTTACAATGAACTGCATGTTCCCCATATGTGTCTAAGCAACCCGTGATACAAGCAGGGCAACGTGAATCTGAGGGGTATAAAGGGATCATTAACCTGTACTTAAGGATGAACCGGTACTCCACGGGTGACATCTTCTGACCAAGGCCCTCAATCGGAATAGCGAGGAGAAAGTTCTGGGCATGCGTTGCTTGCAGGCAACCAAAAACCGCTTTCTGTCTGTCCGATAACTCATAAACTCTATCCATGTCTTTAACCACTTTACCAAAAAGAGCACTCGCCAGGCTGCTTTGTGCTTTAAGGGGGGCGGTGTCCTTATTGGTGAAGCTGCTAAAGTCATAATCAGGAAGAGTTGCTTGTAATGTCCTCAGAACCTTATGAAAATTGTCATCCATTCCCTCCCCTCCCCCCCCCCCCCCCCCACCCCACCCCCACACCCCTTAATATGTGGTCTTGTAAACCCCAGGATTGCACACGCGATGCTAGAAAGGCATATTGCGACGCCTCCTTAGCAGTGTATAAGCCAAGGCCTCTATATCTAATAGGTAGAGTGGATAACCTCCATTGTAACTCCCCAAAATAAGGACCTCCACAAACCACAATGCCCTCTACTACCTCTTTCAAGCCTCTATCAAAAATATCTGCTGCTTCTGAAGTGTATTCTGGACAGCAAATACGAAGCCCAAAGAGCAGCTTGGACATGCCCATGCATACACGCACTTAGGAGTAACAATTCACTCTGAGGATCCCGGAGCTTGGATAAAACCTGCATTAAATCTACTGCCTTCTTTGCTCTCCTAATGGCAAGTCCCTTCACAAACCCATCATCAAGGCTGACCGCACCCCCCAATAATTTGACCCCATTATCTGGCCTTGATATTCCAGCAGGAAACATCCCATCTTGTAACCTCCGTCCATCACAAGAGGGCCAAAAAATTTCCGTTTTCTTAATATTCAATATAAGCCCAAGCTCAGGCCCTTCCGTCTGAACAACTGATAGTGTTTTTGCCACTTCTGCAGTGTTATTATTTGAAATTCATTTCAATGGTTTCAAACACAATTTTAAATAGATAAAAACAGGCCTGGGATTATAACAAATGGTTGTAATGTTAGATTTTGTTAATTTGCATGTCTTAGTTATTTTTAATTTTATGAATTTTCTACAAAAAATCATGATTCGAAGTTTGAATTTTATGTGAAACACTCTTGATTTTGTTTGTTATATATATATATATATATATTTTCATGATTTGAAGTTTGAATCCCACGGAAATCACTAACTCCAAAATATACTTTTATCTCTATAAAATTTTTAGGCACGGGCGCAACAACTATTATATAGATAAAAACGGAAAAAAAACCTAAGCCTAAACTTTCTCCGCCACCCTCTTCTTCTTCTCTCATTTTTTCTTTAATGTAAAATAACTACCACAACTTACAGTTCAATCTAAAAGATTAAGGTTAGCTAAAAAGTTTGTTATTGTTCTGCAGAAGCTTAGGACGACAGTGATTCTCATGTCATATTCCTTTTTTCGTTTATTCAAGTAATTTTAGTTGTTCTT
>JAJJMB010010315.1:2258269-2268761 GCA_023531105.1 Papaver atlanticum | reverse complement strand
ATGTCATATTCCTTTTTTCGTTTATTCAAGTAATTTTAGTTGTTCTTTACTGTTTCGATTATTAGGCCGAACGAACGAAACAAGAGAGGACTCTATATATGGTTACTTTATGCCACCTTTTTTTGTCGAATTTGAAGAAGAAAAAAATGGATTTGGTGTCCCAAATCTTTTCCAATCAACAATGAAAGGTCAAAAAAGAAATGACCCTCCACATTTCTAATTACCTTTGCAACTAATGTAAATACAACATACACTGAAAGGCAAAAAAGACATGGTATAGACGAATTACACGATGAAAGGACGACACTACCCCTCCTTGATTTTTCACTTCCTAAAATGCCCCCATTAATCTTCCAAAATCACCCCCCACTCCTGTTTTTTCTTCTTTTCCAGTTCGACACCAGAACTTTATTCTCTTCCATCACCGTCCTCCACCTCCTCCTTCAACTCCAGCAACACTATCGCCGCCATTACAATAATACCACCGCCGCAACCACCAGCAGCTCCGCCACCACCTCTAACGACAACAATACCTCCACAATAACTAGCAGCTCCGCCACCACCTTTAATGACAAAAACACCCCCACAATCACTGGCAGCTCCGCCACTACCTTAAACGACAACACCTCCACCACCAGAACCACCACCGTTACCTACACCATCGGAAACAACACCACCACCACCACAAAAAACACAGCGCCACCACCTATTACGGATAACACCTCCACCACCACCTCTACGGTTAATCAAATCGACTTCTTCCACCGCCAGCGCCACCAACAACACCTCCACAACCACCGCCGCCATCACTACCAGTGTCGTCACAGTGACCAACGTTTTCGCCGCCACAACCATCTCTAACCAGCATTACCAATACACCTTCAGCATCACCGCCACCACTACAGCACCTCCGCCATCTCCCCAGTACTACTAGCACCACCAGAACCACCTCTAATCGACAACACCTCAACCACCAAAACCACCACCGTCACCTACACCAGCGGAAACAACACAACCACCACCACAAACAACATAGAACATCATTCCCTCAACCATTTAGTCTCTATTAGCAACCTCCAGGTCTCTTCCCTGCGTCTACAACACCACCATTTCACCACCACCAACAACATCATCCCACACCCTTAACTGCCCTGTGAATCATCTCCAATATCATCTGCACAACACAATATCATTCAAATCCAGTTCCATTATCTGTTGTTTCAAACTAAGAAACCCTAGTTCCTAGTTTGGGAAGAGCGCAACTCTCAATTTCACAATTAAATAAAAATTGAATCTGCATAACTCCAATTCAAAACAAACCCAGTTAAGATCAATCCCTACCTAATTTTACTTAAACAGATTCAAATAGATGAAACCCTACCTTTTATTGATTCTCTGAGTTTTGAATGATCTCCTGAATCAATACCACCACCATCGGTTATTCTTAATTCTATTTCCTCTTCACTAAATCTTGGTCTCATAATCTTCATCTCCATAAATTTCTTCTTTCAAATCTTCTATGATTTTTCTCATAAAACCCTAACTTTTCAATTCTTCATCCAACAACTCCACAACATCAATTAACCAATAAACCCATGGTTCTTCATCCATCAACAACTCGATTCACTCTTCAATTTTGTAGAAACTCTAAATCAAACATAAAACCTAATCTTTTGATGATGCAATGAAGTTGTAGTTATTATCAAATCTTTACTTTAGCTGCCGTAAAGTAGTAGTTAGAATGTTATTCCAATGTTAATAGAAGAGACGCATAAAACGAAGAGGAACAGAGAGCTAGAGAAAAGAGGCGTAGAAGGCTGAAGTTTTTTTTTTAATCGGAAAAATGAATATGATTGTTTGAAAAAAACTACATGAGAGTTTTATCCTGTTGGATCAAAGTTTGAATCCAGTCAGGGAAAGCATTAGAATACTGAAAACATATAATATGAGATCTTGCAAATTTAGCTAGTGAGTCTGCTATGTGATTTGCATCCATATGCACATAAGTGCAAGATCAAAAAGAAAAAAAACTTAGAATGTTTAAAGCATCTTTTATTAAGCTGTGAGTAGTCCACTTCACAGATGTGTGATGACGTTTAGGCAATCACCCTCCAACTGCAACCTTGTTAAGCCTTTTTGTTTTGCCCACAGAACTGCCTCTAAGAGTGCATATGCCTCTGCCTGCTCAGGATCTATTGCTTGGGCTACACCTCCTCGCAATCCATTGCAGACACCTGCAAAATTCCTAGATATTAGAGCCCATCCAGACAAGCTGTTACTATCCACATATGATGAATCAAAGTTAATTTTTATGCTATCATTAACTGGGGGAAACCAGTAGTGCTGAGATTGTGTTATAGCATGGTTGGTATTAGATTTTACCAAACTGGTACTTCTCCAATCATTCAGCTGCATAGTAATAGAAGCAGCAATAGTGTCAGCATTAGAATTAACATTATCAAAGGATTTATCACATCTTGCTTTCCAAATTGACCACATACAAAAAGCAACATTCTCATATTGACTGAAATCTAAAGCAGCTGAGATATTACTTGTAGGGAAGAAATGAGTTACCCATTGATGTAGATCGGTATTACTGAGAGAGTTATATAATCTAACTTAATCCAAATATTTCTAGCAGCAGTGCAAGTAAGGAAGAGATGCTGAGGGCATTCAGGGCCTTGATCACAAAGAGGACAATCAGTACATTGATACTTAGTGATTCTAGCTAACTTAGATCTAGTTGGAAGGCATCTATGTAAAAACTTCCACATAAAGTGTTGAATTCTAGATGGCAGTTTATGCTTCAAAAGGATTTCCAATTGATACTCATATCATTTTTGCTAGGACTGGACAAGAGTTTGTCATTCAAAATAACTATATAGGAAGATTTGACTGTGAAATAGCCATTGCTGCTTGGTTCCCATCTCAATTTATCTTCTCCATCAAATGGTATTCTAATCTTTAGGATTTCTTTAACTGTATTGTTATCAACTAAAGCAGAGATAGTATCAATATTCCAGCATTTCAAATTATGATCTATCAACTGACTCACATAAACCATATTAGAGGAGTAAAAACTGAGTGGACGGAGGTCTATGCATATTGGGAATCCAATTTCTTTCCAAATATGCACAGACCTACCATTACCAATTTCCCACACATAAAATTTCTTAACTATTTCCAAACCTTTGCGGATTTCATTCCAGATCCATGAGCCCTGTTTAGAAACACTATCACATACTGGGTTAGAACCAACAAAGTATTTTCCTCTAAGAATAGCAGTACATTTGTCATCAGCATTTTCTACCAATCTCCACGCAAGTTTAGTTAAGAGAGCAAGATTTAACACATCAGTTTTCCTAATATTTAAGTGATGTGATTTCAACTTTGTTGTAGTAATAGGTTCGTAAGACTTGTGAAAACAATTGATTTTAGACTTATTTAAACTAAAAGTAGAGAAAATTTAAATCCAATTTTTTTTTATTTTTTTTTTAAGATTGAAAATAACCAAGACACTAGATTCCACTATTACACATGAATGAATGATGGTAAAAATTCCAAAACTCTAATTATTTTTAAAATCTCTTTTTCTTAATTCACAAATTAACATGCATATTTTCAAACATTAATTGTATCCCTTAAGCATAGATTATCTAACCAAAGTATAACATTGAATCACAACTAATTAGGAAAAATTATGCAAACAATTAAAATTCTACAAAGTAGTGATTGAGTGAATTATAAAATACAAATTAGAGAAAAATAGAATAGTTACCAATTATTCATGCATAAATAGCTTCCTCCGTGCCTTGATTACGCGAGAATTAGCTCATCATTATCATGGAAACATGCTCAAAATTCATCTTTATTAATGCTAAAAAATGGTTCACAAATGATGAAATGGGAGAAAAAATGAATAAAACCGGGTTTTGTAACACTTATATTTGTTGCAAAATCAATTGTTACAGAAAACGATAAAGGAATACCGTCACTGGCACTGTTGAAGAACGACGGTCTTTAAGGGTCTTATGTTCTTCGTATCTTCTTCACCAGCAGAAAAATTGTTTTTCCTGTAACTTTTTTTTCTCGATTTTTTTATGCTCTAAACGTCTCCCTATTCTCTCCCTGAACTCCCTCCTCCTTCTATGAGTCTCATACAGCCTTTATATAGTCACAGGATCAAGAATACATTCGTAATAACTCAAAAATCTTCTCGATATCCAACCATTAACTCATGAATATTTTCTTTTCTGTTTTATGTTCTCACGCATCTTTTCGCAGTATACACGCTCCAAAACTTCCTTGTTTGACTCCTCCACACTTCTGCAGCAACCAAACTCTATCAAAACTCAATCCATGCACGTTCAAACACGCTGTATTCCGAGGTTGCATATTTTCTTCCCGACGAAAATTCAGCCCAACTGAACGCATTAGAACACTCATACCACCATTGTTTGGGCATATCACGTTCATCCCAATCAAAATCAGTGATTGAATCTCACTGAAACTCCTCCAAAAATCCAACAGAAAATTCCGTAGAAAAATGGAATTTTTCCCGCCAATTTTTTTTTTCAAACGATGAAGAAGGGTGTCCCCCTAACCAGACTGGGGGTGCGAATAACAGGTGCCCAACTGAGGTGCCCCTTATCCAAACTGAGAGTCTGAATAACATATGTCGCTTGGGTTCCTTTAGACAACTTTTCGAGCCAATTTTTTCCAAAAATGTTTATTGCCCAAAAATACCTACAAACACATAAAACACCATAATAAGTATAAAAATGGGTACTAACAATATATACAATAGAGATGAAAATAGACACATAAATGCGTCTATCAAATTCCCCCAAACTTATTATTTGCTAGTCCCGAGCAAATTTAATCTACAAAATAAAATCCTAACTCACTGTCGCAGGCATCGTCGATTGCACTTAGCATGTGCAACAAGCCTTTGAACCTCTAGGTGGCCCTAGTGGCCGAGTTATAGTCTCGGGAGGGTTTACCAGAGGTGTACCCACAAAACCTTTACTCCAGACCCTAGCTATCTACGCAGAACCTTGAAATGGCACTAAAGAACCTCCTTGGTTGGCATACTTATTGATTACGGGAGGAAGTACCCTGATGCGAAATTTCAATTGTTGTACACGAGTTTGCACTCAAGCATACTAAAATTCGTATATAAGTGACAGAGCTCTACTCAGATAGTTTCACTATGGACATCAATATTCGGAGTCAACAAATCACATGGATAGATTAAGAGATAGATATAGAAAAACGTAGATGGTTTTGATGTTGACTAGGTGAACAGTGTTTTCTCATATCTGTCTGAAGGCCTCCGCCAAGATGAACCTATCCTAATGGACTGAGATACCGGTCTGACTAATATCAACACAACTGGCATATACAAGGGGACCAGTGGTCAATAACCCTAATTCTAGATCAACTCGTCTGGCATATACAAGGGAACCAACGGTCGATTTATTGAACACACATTTATTATTTATTTATTTAGAACTAACAACATGATTAGATCTTGTGGATCCAAGCGCATGCTTTCTTGTCAGCAGATTACATGGTAATTCCCGTGGATCCTGCATTCCACGCTTGTTTAGGCGACGGAGACAGGGAGAACACACACATATTGCTATCCAAGTGTTAAAATTTATTTCGATTTGTCTATTGGTCTTGTTTTTTTTTTTTTTTTTTTGTATCTCAATCACTCTATTACACCCTAGCAGTGGTAACAACTTGAATCGTGAGCCCCACCTAATCACTTAGAAAAACATATTTTTAAAAATAAATAAAAATAAAAACAGAAGTTAAAAGGACTCAACGAGATATGGCGAAACTATCATGTTATTTCTAACACCTGAGCTCTGTGCTTTTACGAATAGACTCTTATAGATGTTTCCATCTACTCAGATTGGTTCCTCAACTCCTAAAACCAAAATGCTTCCATCCACTTAGATTGGTTAGTGCCATCCTTAATAGGCATAAATTTCTAGGCTCTGGAGTTTATTGCAACTAAAAAGTTTTTCCCGTACCCCCAAACTTAAATCTAACATTGTCCTCAATGTTTCTAATGAAAGAGAAGTACCAAAAATAACACAAGGAGAAGTTGGAAAGATAGTACCTGGGTGAAGAGAGAAATCAAAAACTAATATACACATACAATGACCCCGATGGTCAATCAAGGGTAAGCAGGGTCCTCCAGAGGGACCTCCTCAACATCACCTGTAGGAAAAGGCTCTAAAAAGGGTTTCAATCTCTGACCGTTAACCTTCGAAGAACCATCCGGTGTCTCGATCTCAACAGCTCCATGAGGAAAAACAGTACGGACCACAAAAGGACCGGTCCACCGAGAGCGCAACTTCCCGGGAAATAGATGCAAACGAGTGTCATACAGAAGAACTTTTTGACCTGGAGAAAATGACTTTCGTAAAATATTCTTATCATGCACAAGTTTCATTTTGTTCTTATACTCCTAAGCACTATCGTATGCATCTCTACGAATCTCGTCCAACTCATCGAGCTGGAGCTTTCTGTGAGCTCCTGCCTTGTCAAGTGAAAAGTTTAGCTGCTTAATAGCCCAATAGGCTTTATGCTCTAACTCAACAGGCAGGTGACATGCCTTTCCAAATACTAAACGATAAGGTGACATTCCAATGGGTGTCTTAAACGCAGTACGGTAAGCCCATATGGCATCAGTAAGCCTCAATGACCAGTCTTTCCTATTGGGATTAACTGTTTTCTCTAAAATACGCTTAATTTCCCTATTGGAGACCTCTACCTGACCACTAGTCTGTGGGTGATATGGGGTAGCTACTTTGTGAGTAATACCATACTGTTTCATTAAAAGAGCAAATGGTCTATTACAAAAGTGTGAACCTCCGTCACTAATTATAGCTCGCGGCGTACCAAAACGTGTAAGTATATTCTCTTTCAAAAACAGGACTACGACCTTATGGTCATTGGTTTTACACGCAACCGCCTCAATCCACTTAGAGACATAGTCTACAGCGACAAGGATGTATAGGTTACCAAAAGAATTAGGAAACGAACCCATAAAGTCAATACCCCACACATCAAAGACCTCAATAACTAAAATAGGGTTCAAGGGCATCATGTTCCTACGGGAAATGGTTCCTAACTTCTGGCAACGTTCACAAGTAACACAGTAACTGTGGGAATCTTTAAACAACGAAGGCCAATAGAATCCACACTGCAATATCTTAGCAGCAGTCTTCTTAGCACTAAAATGACCCCCACAAGCATGATCATGACAAAAGGAAATAATACCTTACTGATCAATTTCATGTATACATCTCCTAATAATCTGGTCTGGACAATACTTAAACAAATAAGGATCATCCCAAAAGAAGTGCTTAACCTCAGCTAAAAATCTAGAACGATCTTGTTTACCCAATGCTGGGGAATTCGACCAGTAACAAGATAGTTCACTATATTCGCATACCAAGGTAATTGGGTAACAGAGAACAGTTGTTCATCAGGAAAACTGTCTCTAACAGGAGGAGAATCATCAGGGGTATCCACAACAAGCCTAGACAAGTGGTCTGCTACTACATTTTCTGCACCTTTTTTGTCTCTAATGTCTAAGGAAAATTCCTGCAACAATAGGATCCATCTAATCAATCTAGGTTTTGTATCCTTCTTGGAAAGAAGATACTTCAAAGCAGCATGATCAGTGAAGATTATAACCTTAGAACCTAAGAGATAGGATCTAAACTTGTCTAAGGCGAACACAATGGCTAACAGTTCCTTCTCCGTAGTAGTATAGTTCAACTGGGCATCATTCAGAGTTTTGCTAGCATAGTAAATCACATGGAGTAATTTGTTTTCTCGCTTACCTAGCACAACACTAATAGAAAAATCTGAAGCATCACACATGATCTCAAAGGGTAGGTTCCAGTTGGGTGCCTGGACTATGGGGGCGGTAGTGAGTAAAGTCTTAAGCTTCTCAAAAGCCTCTAAACAAGCATCATCAAAGACAAACTTAATAGCTTTTGCAAGCAAATTGCAAAGAGGTCTAGAAATTAAGCTAAAATCCTTAATGAATCGACGATAAAAACCTGCATGCCCTAAGAATGACCTAATATCTCTTACGGTTTTTGGGACCTGTAAAGTCTTAATAAGGTCAACTTTGGATTTATCTACCTCTATACCCTTAGATGATACGATATTCCCTAAAACAATTCCTGAACGAACCATGAAATTACATTTCTCCCAATTAAGCACTAAATTCTTCTCCTTACACCTAGTCAAAACTAATGATAGATGATGCAAGCACTCATCAAAAGATGAACCAAATACTGAAAAATCATCCATAAAGACCTCTAAGAACCGTTCTACCATGTCAGAAAATATGCTCATCATACAACGCTGAAAAGTTACAGGGGCATTACTGATAGACGCATTTATGTGTCTATTTTCATCTCTATTGTGTATATTTTTAGTACCCATTTTTGTACTAATGTTGGTATTTTATCCCTTTGTAGGTATTTTTGGGGAATAAACATTTTTGGGAAAATTGGCTCGAAAAGTTGCTAAAGGCTCCTGGGAGGACACTTGCTATTCGGACTCTCATTTTGGATAAGGGGTAACCCATTTCCAAGCAGCTGCTAAGCACAGACCGGCACTGGATAGGGGGAGGTCAAATTTCTAAAAAATTCAAAACAAAAATTGGCGGGAATTTTCTTTACAGAAAACAGAATTTTTCTGTTTGATTTTTGGACGATTTTTAAGGCGATTCAATGGCTGATTTTCGTTGGGTTAACTCTGTTAAGGATAAACAAGTATGGTATGAGCTGTAGAATCGATTAAACAGGGATAGAAATCCGTGTTGGAGCAAAACAGGGAGAATTCACAATTTGAGTTATTTTCGGTTTACAAAAGAATTTGTGAAGAGTTTACGGCAAGATAGGAGTGTATGGAGTCCTTATTCAGTCCTGAGAGAGTTTGAGAGAGTTTGGAAACCAAGTTAACGCGTAAAAAGAAGATTAAAATCCCATAACGTGCGGTGAAGAAAAAAAGAAAATATTTGGATTAACTCGAGTAATTTTGTGGTTTGGAGGCTATATATAGGTTGATTCAAGTCATATTTAGGGATACGAACAATTTGGGGGAGTTTGGAGAAGTTTAGAGCTATAGAGAAGCGAGAAAAAAATCAACAGAGTCGAGTTCAGAACTTTCCTGCTGCTGCTGAGAAGAAGAAGAAGACGAAGAACATTAGACCTTCAGAGTTAGTCGCAGAGGCAGACTTATTTTCAGTGACAACGAGGTACGGTCGCATCTTCCTGCAGTCACCGAAGCTCTTCAGCAACGACTCGGACTTCTGCTTTAGACCTTCAGCAACTACAGAATCTGCTGCTTAGCACTTTTCACTCTTTTAATCAACTTTTGAACACCAAATATGTATTTTGAGCAAGTGATTAATATGAGGAGCTAAACCCCTTAGCCGAGGCGACGGAGGAAGCCATTGTTCCATGAAAAGTGGTATAGTTCTATTTTAATTATTTATTGTAATTATTTTACATGATTTTTTGCATAGAACTTAAAAGAAAAATTGGTTTTTATTGAGTAGTTGTGAAGTGTTTTGATGGGACATGCTTGGTTTTAATACTTTTGATGTTTCATGCTTCGTGCTTACAATTATTACTTCAAAAATCTATTAGAGGCAAATATTAGAATCACTTTAAAGAAGAATATTGCATGAATATTGATTAGAGTTTATCAAATAATTGGTCAATGGTGGAATACAAAGTCTCGGTATTTTCTTATTATTGTCAAAACAATTCTATTTAATTTTCGAAAATCCTTCACAAGTTCGAGCAACGAACCTTTTTACCACTACAACTATAAAACGACATCAATTACAAAGCCCGAAAGGCATGCGTCTATACGCGAAGGTACCAAAGGGACAGGTAAAAGTAGTTTTTTCTTGGTCTTCAGGGGCAATAACGATCTGATTATATCCGGAATAGCCATCTAAGAAGCAGTAGTGACTATGTCCAACTAATCTCTCTAGCATTTGGTCGATGAAAGGAAGGGGGAAGTTGTCCTTCCTAGTGACCTTGTTCAATTTCCTATATTCAATACAAACACGCCAACCCGTGGTCACTCGAGTTGGGATTAACTCATTGTTTTCATTCTGGACTACAGTAATACTGGATTTCTTGGGGACAACCTTGATAGACGCATTTATGTGTCTATTTTCATCTCTTTTATGTATAGTGTTAGTACCCATTTTTGTACTAATTTTGGTATTTTATCCCTTGTAGGTGTATTTTGGAGGAATAGGCTTTTGCGGGAAAATTGGCTCGAAAAGTTGCTAAAGGTTCCTGGGAGGACATTTGCTATTCGGACTCTCATTTTGGATAAGGGGTAACCCATTTCCAAGCAGCTGCTAAGCACAGACCGAGACTGGATAGGGGGAGGACAAATTTCTTCACGTTTTCAAAAACAGAAATTTGGC
>JAJJMB010010315.1:2222931-2253269 GCA_023531105.1 Papaver atlanticum | reverse complement strand
GCTGCTTAGCACTTTTCACTCTTTTAATCAACTTTTGAACACCAAATATGTATTTTGAGCAAGTGATTAATATGAGGAGCTAAACCCCTTAGCCGAGGCGACGGAGGAAGCCATTGTTCCATGAAAAGTGGTATAGTTCTATTTTAATTATTTATTGTAATTATTTTACATGATTTTTTGCATAGAACTTAAAAGAAAAATTGGTTTTTATTGAGTAGTTGTGAAGTGTTTTGATGGGACATGCTTGGTTTTAATACTTTTGATGTTTCATGCTTCGTGCTTACAATTATTACTTCAAAAATCTATTAGAGGCAAATATTAGAATCACTTTAAAGAAGAATATTGCATGAATATTGATTAGAGTTTATCAAATAATTGGTCAATGGTGGAATACAAAGTCTCGGTATTTTCTTATTATTGTCAAAACAATTCTATTTAATTTTCGAAAATCCTTCACAAGTTCGAGCAACGAACCTTTTTACCACTACAACTATAAAACGACATCAATTACAAAGCCCGAAAGGCATGCGTCTATACGCGAAGGTACCAAAGGGACAGGTAAAAGTAGTTTTTTCTTGGTCTTCAGGGGCAATAACGATCTGATTATATCCGGAATAGCCATCTAAGAAGCAGTAGTGACTATGTCCAACTAATCTCTCTAGCATTTGGTCGATGAAAGGAAGGGGGAAGTTGTCCTTCCTAGTGACCTTGTTCAATTTCCTATATTCAATACAAACACGCCAACCCGTGGTCACTCGAGTTGGGATTAACTCATTGTTTTCATTCTGGACTACAGTAATACTGGATTTCTTGGGGACAACCTTGATAGACGCATTTATGTGTCTATTTTCATCTCTTTTATGTATAGTGTTAGTACCCATTTTTGTACTAATTTTGGTATTTTATCCCTTGTAGGTGTATTTTGGAGGAATAGGCTTTTGCGGGAAAATTGGCTCGAAAAGTTGCTAAAGGTTCCTGGGAGGACATTTGCTATTCGGACTCTCATTTTGGATAAGGGGTAACCCATTTCCAAGCAGCTGCTAAGCACAGACCGAGACTGGATAGGGGGAGGACAAATTTCTTCACGTTTTCAAAAACAGAAATTTGGCAGGAAAATTTTCAGAAAACAGACGATTTTGTGGATGAATTTTTGATCGATTTTTAGGGAGATTAAAGGGATGAATTTGATTGGGTTTGTTCCTATGGACCTAACAGGCGAGGTAAGGGTGTTGGAATGGATCCAAAGTGGCTAGAACTCGAATTGGAAGCGAAAAATGGTTAAAATATCACGTTCTATTTTTGGGAAGTTTCTTGGTTTATTTTTTAGAAATTTACGTGAAGAAGAGGAAGAAGTTAGGGGAAGTTTAGAGCCTTAGAGAAGCTAGAAAAATCATTGGAAGAAAACACGTTTCTGCTGGTGCAAACTGTGCCGGAGAAGACGAAGAACACAGAACAGCGGAAAAAGAAAGTTGCAGAGGCAGACTTATTTTCAGTGACAACGAGTTACGGTCGCATCATCCTGCAGTCACCAAAGCTCTTCAGCAACGATTCCGTCCGCTGTATTAGACTTTCAGCGACTCCAGTATACCCTTTTCTCTCTTGTAATCAACTTTTGAACACCAAACATGTATTTTGAGAACACGATTAATATGAGGAGCTAAACCCCTTAGCCGAGGCGACGGAGGAAGCCATTGTTCCATGAAAAGTGGTATAATTCTATTTTAATTATTTATTGCAATTATTTTACATGATTATTTGCATAGAACTTAAAAGAAAAAATTGATTTTTATTGAGTAGTTGTGAATTGTTTTGATGGAACATGCTAGGTTTTGACACTTTTGATGTTTCATGCTTTGTGATTACAACTTCTACTTCAAAAATCTATTAGAGGCAAATATTAGAATCACTTTAAGAAGAATATTGCATGAATATTGATTAGGGTTTATCAATTAATTGGTCAATGGTGGAATCCAGAGTCTCGGTACTTTCTTATTATTATTGAAACAATTTTATTTAATTTTCAAAAATCCTTCACAAGCCCGAGTTGAACGAACTTTACTCATCACTTTCACTACAACTTAAAACTTACATCACCTGAACAGGGATGACTGTCTGAAATAGGGTAGATAATGCCTGCATCTAACAACTTAAGAACCTCGGTTCGAACTACCTCTTTCATATTAGGGTTTAGTCGACGTTGCATCTCCCTAGAAGGTTTGGTATGTTCCTCTAAATAAATCTGATGCATACAAACGGTAGGACTTATACCCTTAATGTCTACTATGGTCCATCCTAAAGCTTCCTTGTTGTTTTGAAGAACGGTTACTAACCTACTTTCCTGATCACTATCCAAGTTGGATGCTACAATCACAGGTAAAGTTTCAGCTGGGCCTAAAAACACATACTTCAAGTATCTGGTAATGGTTTAAGGTCCAACTTAGGAGGCTTTCCTAACGAAGGAACTAGAGTAGACTCAGAAACTGGTAATGGTTCGAAGTTAGATTTCCAAACATTGCTAGTGTCAAACAAAGGGGTTGAATCTAACAAAGCATTCACCTCATTAATCACATTATCATCATCAAAATCAATCCCAAAATGGGCTAAGCATTTCTCTTGTGGATCTTCTAACAAAGTGTTTGGTAATGACTCCTCGACTAATGTTCCTATCATGTTGACCTCTTCTATGCTCGAGTCATCTAGTTCAGAGGGTAGCTTACTAATATGAAAAATGTTCAGCTCAATGGTCATGTTACCAAAAGACAGATTCATAATACCGTTTCGACAGTTGATGATCGCATTAGATGTAGCTAAAATTGGGCGACCTAGAATTACCGGTATCTGGTTCTCTGGGTCAGGGACAGGTTGGGTATCTAGGATAACAAAATCCACTGGATAAATAAACTTGTCGACCTCAATAAGAACATCCTCGATCACACCACGAGGAATTTTTACGGACCTATCAGCTAACTGAAGTGTTATCTGGGTAGGTTTCATCTCACCAAGTCCTAGCTTAAGGTACACATGGTATGGGAGTAAGTTCACACTGGCTCCTAAGTCAAGCAGCGCTTTCTCAACACGGTATTTCCCTATTGTACATGCAATGGTAGGGGAACCTGGGTCTTTATACTTAGGAGTAGTAGTATTCTGAATAATAGAACTCACATGACTAGCTAGGAAGGCTTTCTTATGGACACCGAGCTTACGCTTTCGCGTACACAAGTCCTTAAGGAACTTGGCATAAGGAGGAATCTGCCTAATTGCATCTAATAATGGAAGGTTGATAGTTACCTGCTTAAAAACCTCCAAAATGTCATTAAAAGTGGACTCCTTCTTAGTTGGTACCAGCAATTGCGGGAATGGGGCTCTGGGAACAAAGTTTGGCTTATCAGGGGCCTTATTAGTCTCCTTAGAGGTTCCATCAATCTCTTCAGCTTCTGATTCAGAAGGGTGAACTACAGCATGTTCACTATCAGGCATGGCAACCTTATTGTCTATTTCTCTACCACTCCTAAGGGTTTTGATTGCATTCACATGATCAGATGATCTTCCTCCTATTTAATGAACTCCTCTAGGATTAGGTTGAGTTTGACTAGGAAAACTCCCATTATCTCTCTCACTTAGAATCTTAGCCATTTGACTAACTTGAAGTTCTAACTTAGCAAGAGACTTGGCATTATGTTGAAAATTCTGCTTGGTTTCCTCTTGAAAACTAGCCTGGTTCTTGAGTAATACTTCTTGGGTCTTTACGAACATGTCCTGGCTCCTTTTTATAAACTAAGAGATTTCTCTAAGCTAGTTATTCTATTCTCAGAAGTGTTCTGGAACTGGGCTTGACCTGAAGGGTTCTTATTATAACCAAAACCTGGGGGAGGCTGAGAATTACTAGACTGGCCTTGACTCTGTCCTTTAGACCAAGAGAAATTAGGATGGTTTCTCCAACCAAGGTTGTAGGTCTCTGAGTAGGGGTCAAACTTCTGTCGGTTTTCAAATCTAGCATTGTTATAGACAGCATGGGCTTGCTCTTCACTATCCTGACCTTTCCAAAACGAGTTACTGGGTTCTATTCCACAACTAGAGACTTGAGAGGATCTAATCCTATTATCAGGTTCAACAAAAGACCTATGTTTAGATTGATTCAATTCCAAAGCTTCTAACCTTTTAGACAAAGCAGTAAACTTAGCATCAGACCCAAAGCCTGTATCAACCACATTGGTGCTACTTCTATTGATCAAGAGTCTTTTAGGGGGTTCAACACAAGACTCCCACTGTTGGGATTTTTCGGCGACATCTTCTAAGAAGGAAAACGCATCATTAGCATTTTTACTAGTGAACTCACCAGCGCACAAAGACTCGACCGTGGCTTTGGTCGAATAGTCTAAACCATCATAAAGAATCCCTACTAGTTTCATTTTGTCGAACCCATGGTGAGGACATTGGGATAAGAGATCATTGAATCTCTCTAAAAACCTATAAAGAGATTCTCCCTCTTGTTGAACACTAGTACTAATTTTCTGCCTAACAGCTGCAGTTTTATGCTTAGGGTAGAATTTAAAATAGAAGGCATCAATAAGTTCCTGCCATGTTTTTATGGATTCAGATGGTAGGTTGTTCAGCCAGGTCTTGGCTTTATCTCTCAGGGAAAAGGGGAACATCCTAAGTTTCAAGACTTATTCACTAAGGTCTTTAATATTAATTGTTCCACAAATTTCTTCAAAGTCCCTAATATGAAAGTAAGGGTTTTCATCATCTTTTCCTAAGAATATAGGGATCATCTGAAGAATACCAGGTTTCAACTCATAACTAGCCGTAGAGGCTGGCAACTTAATGCACGATGGTCGGTTGGTCCTAGTTGGGTACATGTACTCCTTCAAAGTTGTCATTGTTGGCACAGTAAAAATCCTAGGGGTGAATTCCTCACTAAGATTTAAATTCTCAAAATTGAAGTTTCCAAAAACAGGGCTCTCCAAAGAAGAGTCTTCGAGCTCCCCGTCTTCAAAAGAAAAACCTCTAGGCTCGTCACTAATCAAATGGCCAAAAGTGTCTCTTTTCCAAGCACGCTCACTAATGGACTTGAGCGATTTTGGCATACACTAAGAAAAATAAAAATAAAAATAAAAATCCTAAAGAAGGGAGGTTCTAAGCAAACACACAGCAGGCTGACTCCACCAAAACAAACCTAAAAATTTCTAGCAAACAACAAGCATGATGGCTCCACTTAGATTGTTTCTTGACCAGCTTCTAATCCTTCGAAAAGGAATTCGTTACAATCTAAGCAAACCTCTCTAGATCGATCCGAATAAAGTGAGTCGAAGAGAAGTAGGGGAAGCTCAGAGGAGCTTTGATACCCCCACCTCTTTGGCAACGCTTCCTTGGGTTACAAGGCGGCTCTAATCGACTTACAGTAATCTTCCTGAACTTCAAAGTATGCTTAGAAGAGCAACCAATATTTTTCGAACAACTTTCCTATTAAGCGCGTTACCCAATAGGTCTCGTTCTAGTCAATATTTTAGGCTTGGGTTCGCGTAGGATATGTTTTCCTAAGGCGGGCAAGAAGAGAACGGTGATGAAATCCGAACCCTTATCTTGTATGGCCAGTCCTTGCCCTTTACTAGGAAATTAAAGTCCGTATTCAGTCCTCAACATATATTCAACTTAAGGCAGACAGTAAACCCGCTGACCGGGGATTCGCGGGTGTTTCGAAAAACTTACCTCCCGTACCAGACGGGCGAAGAACCGCTGAAGTCGACTCGGGCCACGACTCCTATGTCATGTACGAACCCGAGGGGCCGAGCCGATATCGTAATCGTCGTCCTTCCCTGCAAACAGTTTATATTTAAAACTACCCTTCCGTAGGGTTTTAAAAATAAAAATAATGTCCAAGTGTTCAAATGTCCCAAAAATAAAAATAAAATACAAAAATAAAGCCCTATATACAGTTTCTAAAAATAAAATCTAAAGAAAATCTAAGAAATAAAAACTAAAATAAAAATAAAATCTAAAAACCTAATAAAATAAAATAAAATAAAATCTTTGTCTTTCTTTCCCTTTTCTTTTAGCTTTTATCTTTGGCTCAAATTCTTTTCGGTCCAAACTCCAACCCTGTAGCACAAAGAAATATACCCAAGGAAACGTAAAATAGAACAAAGAGAAAATAATAAAAATCTAAAAAAGAAAAAGAAAAAGAAAAGAAAATAATAATAAATCTAAAAACTCTAACTTAAAAATAAGTCCGCGTCGGCGGCGCCAAAAATTGATGTGATTTCAACTTTGTTGTAGTAATAGGTTCGTAAGACTTGTGAAAGCAATTGATTTTAGACTTATTTAAACTAAAAGTAGAGAAAATTTAAATCCAAATTTGTTTCTTTTTTTTTTAAGATTGAAAATAACCAAGACACTAGATTCCACTATTACACATGAATGAATGATGGTAAAAATTCCAAAACTCTAATTATTTTTAAAATCTCTTTTTCTTAATTCACAAATTATCATGCATATTTTCAAACATTAATTGTATCCCTTAAGCATAGATTATCTAACCAAAGTATAACCTATCTAATTGAATCACAACTAATTAGGAAAAATTATGCAAACAATTAAAATTCTACAAAGTAGTGATTGAGTGAATTATAAAATACAAATTAGAGAAAAATAGAATAGTTACCAATTATTCATGCATAAATAGCTTCCTCCGTGCCTTGATTACGCGAGAATTAGCTCATCATTATCATGGAAACATGCTCAAAATTCATCTTTATTAATGCTAAAAAATGGTTCACAAATGATGAAATGGGAGAAAAAATGAATAAAAACCGGGTTTTGTAACACTTATATTTGTTACAAAATCAATTGTTACAGAAAACGATAAAGGAATACCGTCACTGGCACTGTTGAAGAACGACGGTCTTTAAGGGTCTTATGTTCTTCGTATCTTCTTCACCAGCAGAAAAATTGTTTTTCCTGTAACTTTTTTTTCTCGATTTTTTTATGCTCTAGACGTCTCCCTATTCTCTCCCTGAACTCCCTCCTCCTTCTATGAGTCTCCTACAGCCTTTATATAGTCACAGGATCAAGAATACATTAGTAATAACTCAAAAATCTTCTCGATATCCAACCATTAACTCATGAATATTTTCTTTTTTGTTTTATGTTCTCACGCATCTTTTCGCAGTATACACGCTCCAAAACTTCCTTGTTTGACTCCTCCACACTTCTGCAGCAACCAAACTCTATCAAAACTCAATCCATGCACGTTAAAACACGCTGTATTCCGAGGTTGCATATTTTCTTCCCGACGAAAATTCAGCCCAACTGAACGCATTAGAACACTCATACCACCATTGTTTGGGCATATCACGTTCATCCCAATCAAAATCAGTGATTGAATCTCACTGAAACTCCTCCAAAAATCCAACAGAAAATTCCGCAGAAAAATTGAATTTTTCCCGCCAATTTTTTTTTTCAAACGATGAAGAAGGGTGTCCCCCTAACCAGACCGGAGGTGCGAATAGCAGGTGCCCAACTGAGGTGCCCCTTATCCAAACTTAGAGTCCGAATAACAAATGTCCCTTGGGTGCCTTTAGACAACTTTTCGAGCCAATTTTTTCCAAAAATGTTTATTGCCCAAAAATACCTACAAACACATAAAACACCATAATAAGTATAAAAATGGGTACTAACAATATATACAATAGAGATGAAAATAGACACATAAATGCGTCTATCATTAAGCCTCTTAGTTCTTTGGGAAGAGCAATGTCTTGCCATCCCTTAGTATAGCAGCCTTTTTACTCATCCTTTTTGCCCCACCAAAATCTCATTTGTAAACTATCTAGTTTGTCAGTAATCTCTTTTGGCATGGGGAACACAGCTAGGTGATGATTAGCTAGACTACCTAACACTGATTGGTTCATAACAGTTCTTCCAGGAGGGGCAAGGTAAGTAGGTTTCCAATGTGCAAGTCTACCTTTTGAACTTTCTAGCAAGTGACTGAAGGAGTCAAATTTTCTCTTTTGTAAGAGAAGAGGAACTCCCAAGTATTTTTCATTTAAGGACATTCTTCTTATTCTAAGAATGTTGGATATCTCGTTCTTCACATTATTAGGGACTTCCTTTTTAAAAGCTAGAGCAGATTTCTCAACATTCACAGCCTGTCCATAAAATTTACTAAATTGAACAATAAGGGTAGCTAAGTTCCTAGCATCTCTAGTTCTAGTCTTAATGAAGATCAGGCAATCATCATCAAAGAATAAATAAAAGATAGAGGGGCAATGTTTGTTAGCTTTATAACCATGAATGAGATTATCCTTTTCAGCCTGAATCAAACCTCTAGATAAAGCTTCCATGCAAAGAATGAAGAGGTATGGAAACAAGAGGTCTCCTTGTCTCAACCCTCTTTGGGGATAGTAAATCTTACCTGGAGCACCATTAAGAAGAATGGAAGTGGACACAGTAGAAATGCATTGGTTAATCATATCACACCAAACTTCAGAAAAACCAAGCTTTTTTAACTTTCAAGAAGGAAACACCATTCTATTTTGTCAAATGCCTTTGACATATCCAATTTGATTGCTACAAAACCATCTTTAGCCTTAGTTTGTTTCATAGAGTGAATCAATTCATGTGCAATAATGATATTATCATGAATGAGCCTACCAGAAATGAAAGCTATTTTAGCAGGTGAAATGATTTTGTGAAGAATTTTTTTAAGTCTAGAGGCTAACAATTTAGATATTATTTTATAAGACACATTACATAGGCTAATAGGTCTAAAATCAGCAGCATTTTTAGGACAATTACTCTTAGGAATAAGAGTGGTGAAGTTATGGTTCAATTGTTTCAAAATGTAGTGAGATTGAAAGAAGGACTGAACCATCTTAACAACTTCAGGGCCAACAGTATCCCACATTAGTTGATAAAATCCAGGTGGGAAGCCATCTGGTCCTGGAGTTGTCCAAGGTTTCATTTCAAAAACAATCTTCTTAATTTAATTACTTGAAGGCATAACAGTAAGCAAGGTGTTATCCTGATCAGTAATACAAGTATCAATATTGCTAAGAAAGGCATCAGAGTTATGAGGATTGGTGGTTCTACTCATATTACTAAAATGTCTTAGAAGTTCATTTTCAATATCCTGCCTATCATCTAACCAAATTCCTATATTGTTCTGTATAGAATCTATCTGAGTTTTTTGTCTTCTAAAGTTGGCCTTTTGATGAAAATAGGCAGTGTTCCTATCATCTAAAAGCATAGCATCACCCTTACCTCTTTGCCTCCAGAAATATTCTTATGCATCATACCAATACTTTAGGTTCCTTGTTAGATCCACAACCCTGCTGTCATTAAGGTCCCTAACATTTTTAGTAACTGAAATTCAAGATTAGCAATTTGAGAATTAATATTACCAAAATGTTGATAATTCCAATTCCTAAGGAAGTGTTTAGTATTATGAAGACACTTAACAAGGACAAAGCCAGCAGAACCAGAAGTATTACTTTTCCATTCAGATTTGATTAATTCAGAACAGGTTGAGTCTCTGAACCAAGATTTATTCACTCTAAAAGGTTTTTTAGTATTGCATTCTATTTTACTAGTGATTAGCATTATGGGGCAATGATCACTACCTACTACATTTAAGTGATATAGAGCAGCCTTAAGATAGATATTAGACCAGTCATATGAAATGAGAGCTCTATCTAGTCTTTCTAGTATAAGATCATCCCCAATTCTCCTATTTGTCCGAGTAAAAGGGTTACCTATATAAGGCATACTAGTAAGATTATTATTATCTATAAGAAGGTTATTAACATCTATGTCACTTTGACTATGGGTGTTACCACCTTCTTTTTCACTAGCATGTAAGATGAAATTAAGGTCTCCTATAACTATCCATGGATTGCTATAAGTCATCCTTATATTTTTTAAGATGATCCCATTGATTGTTCTTATCACTAACATTTAGAGCACCATATAAACAGGTCAAAAGAGTGCTACTATTCTGACTGTCAAGCTTAACAATGCAGTTTATCATGTTCATTTGTGTATCAATAATCTGGAGATCAATTCCATCTTTCCAAAGCATGCATAAGCCACCAGAGAGACCAATAGGATTCAGAAGAGTGATATTTGGGTATTTGAATCTTTTCAGTAAGTAATTCATCCTTTTAGATTGATTCTTGGTTTCAGATAAGAAGATTATATCAGGATTTTGGGATTTTATAAGCATGTTAAGATGATTTCTGGTATCCTCGTTCCCTAATTCACAGACATTCCATGATATGATTTTCATGTTTAAAGCAGGATTCAAAAAAATAGTGCAGAGTTTATGAGTATGATAATGCAATTTAAAGATGGTAGCAAAAAAATAAGACTTATGCAGGACTTTCAAGTTTGAAAAGTGGTTTTTGTATATTACCTTAAGCTCCCCTGCTGTGTTGTTAGTTTGTTTCCCCTTAGTTGTGACCCTTTCTGTAGCTTGTGTTTCCAATGTTTTCCCATCATGAGAGTGGCTAGATAAGCAGTTGACTTCAGTTTCCTGTGATGCAGTTATCCTAAGTCTCTTCCCCAATCTTGCTGACTCATTATCATCATCCATTTGAGATGCAATATCCATTCTAGGAAATAGGAGAATACCATCTTTAGGAGGGATGAAAGTAGTTTTAACAATCTCTTTTTTCTTATGGCAACTTGGAGCAACAGCACCATCTTTTCCTTCCACCAGATTCTTCTTGATTGTAATATTGGACTTTCCAAAGAAGTATGGTTTATTATGTGCTTTTGTCAGGAAATCAGTTGCTGCTTTGCAAGCATTTTTGGTATGCTTGATGATGTAACAGCTAGGACAGATGTTATGAGGATGTTTTTCATAGTAGAATTTGATCCATCTTGTATACCCTGCAATAGTTTTTTCCATTAATCCTCTTCTTAGTGGATTATTTATGTCTATGATGACACAAACTTTTACTCCATCTTTGTCAACTGGGATAGCATCCTTTGGTTCAATTGCAATAACCTCGTAGAAGGATGAAGATTATTGTTAGTGATAAGGAGGAAGAGTAGAGAGTTAGGGGGGGGACAGGCGGAAACAATAAAAGTGAGCTAAAGTAGTCGGCACAAATTAGGATTTTTTTTTTACACATGTTGGCCATGTGTTCAATTTCTATGACGTGTATAGAATCTATGCTTACATGTGAAATGGGATCCTTCAGCGTAAGTTTGTACAAAATCATCACTATCGTATGTACATATCAACGTTAATGTGTCATCATGTGTTTTTTTTTTTTTTTTTTTTTTGAATAAGGCATTTCATAAAAAGATTAAGGCCTCGGGGAGGCATGAGTTACAAAAGGAGTAGATCCATCTAATATCGATCCATAGGAGGATTGTTGGATATTAGATTTATCTACTGAAAGTTGATGATGAATACATGAGGGTGGGATATTATCCCAACAAACAGGTGAAAGTAAAGGTCTTGCAAATTTTGCTAGAATGTCTGCTACCATATTTCTTGACCTTAGACAAAGTAAAAACCCAAAAAATTGTTGCATAATTTAGTTAATCTGTCTGCTTCGTCTAGATAAGCTTTTGAACGCCAAGAAATGTCAGCAGTCTTTCCTTGTAAATAATTGAAGATGCTTTCACAATCTCCTTCGATGTTAAAAGTCTCCAGGCCTTTCTCCTGCGCCCAAATAGATGCCTGCAACACGCCTAAAGCCTCCGCTTCTTGTGGGTCTGGGGATGTTGCTTTTCCTACTGCTCCTCCTCCTGAGTTACCTGCATCATCTCTCAAAATTATAGCATAACTTGAGGGTAAACTGTCAGAAATCCAAGCCGCATCTACATTAATCTTAAGAGTGTTCTTAAGAGGGGCATGCCAAGAAGAAGTTTTCCTTTTCTGCTTCTGTTTTTTAAGTTTTTTCTGGGAACTACTTCTCTTAGCCCAAAAAGCTATATGACCTTGAATTTCCATTGCTAAGTTCCTAGCTGAAGTAGTTTTGTTTTCAAAAACCCTATTACATCTTTCCTTCCAAATGAACCATATTTTGGTGAGTATAACTTCTAAAGGGAGATTTTTTTTTGGTTTGGTGATCTAATTCCTGCAAAGTTCTAAGAAGGTAATTGAGCTATCTATATTATGTGAGATGGGATTTGGGTCTGATTTCCAAACTTATTTGGCATAGGGGCAATGTAATAACAAGTGTTTTGTAGTTTCTGCTTCAGTTCCACACATTGTACAGTAAGGGTTAACATCTGTTACTTTTCCAAACAATTTAGAATTAGTTGATAAGGCATTTTGAAGACATTTCCATAAAAAAAGTTTAATCCTCTGAGATGTATCTAGTTTCCACAAAGCTATCCAGAAAGATTCAGGCAGATTTAAACTGACTACATCAGTACTAGTTTCATTCAATTTGTCATACAAAGATTTTACTGTGTAGTCACCTGATTTGGTTAAGGTCCATCTCAACTGGTCTTTCTTAAGCATGTGATTTTTATCCTTAAAGAGGTGGATGTTCCTAATCTTAGAGACTATATCTTCAGGGAAGCTAGAAATTAGTATGCCAATATTCCATGAGTTAGTTTCTTGATCAATCAGATTTGAGACTAAAGTGATATGGCTGTTTTGTGTATTGCGAAAAGTTTCTAGGGTTGCTGTTAAACCAGGTATCCATTTATCTGTCCAAACATGAATCTAGTTACCATTACCAACTTCCCAAAAATTGTATTTAAAGATTAGTTCTAGTCCTTGACTTATACAGTTCCAAGTCCAGGAGCCTCTTGTTTTAGCTTTAGCTCTAAGGGGGTGAGAGTTTCTAAAGTATCTAGATCCCATAGTTTTAGACCATAGCGCATCCGGTTCTTAAACTAACCTCCAAGCCAGTTTATCATGCATTGCAAGATTGAATTTACGTGCATCCTTGAAGCCTAGCCCCCCTTGTTGAATGGGTTTGCATAGACTTGGCCAGGCCTTGGGATATAAACCTTTTCTTCTCGTTTCCTTTCCCCGCCAGAGTTCTCTTTGTATTGCATTTATTTTATTTGTAATCTTTTTAGGAAGGATAAAGCAGCTCATTTGATAGGTTGGGATACTAGTTAGGACTGCTCTATTTAGAACTGATCTACTGGGTTGTGAAAGCACTAATCCTTTCCATCATTTTGATTTATGTTCCATTCTTTCTAGAATATGAGCAAAAGTTTTTATTTTGGATCTCTCTATGAATAAAGGAGCTCCTAGGTATGGGTCTTTGAGACTTATGTGTTTTATCTTTAGAAGTTTGGACATCATTCTCTGGTTTTTTGGTGCTACTTTCCTACCAAAGAAGACTCCTGATTTTTCGAAGTTTATAAGTTGACCAGAAGCTTTGCTAAAGGTTGCTATGGTGTCTAGTAAATTTTTGCATTCTACAAGATAAGCCTTCACAAAAAGAAGTCAATCATCTGCAAAAAAAGAGGTTCACTCTTTGGGGTTATTTTGACTCCATGTAAAATTTTCTTGTTCTCTTGCTGAAAAAGAAGTCTATAAAAGATTTCCATACATATAATGAATAGGTATGGGGATAGAGGGTCTCCTTGACGAAGGCCTCTAGTGGGGTTAAAAGCCTCGCCAGGAGATCCATTTAAGAGGACAAAAATAGTGGTTGTAGAGATACATTGCTTTATTAGCAGGCAAACATCTTTACTTAAGCCAAAGGAGGTTAAGGCTGACATAAGGAATTTCCAATGGACTCTATCAAAGGCTTTAGACATATCGATTTTCAACCCTAGTCCCCCTGTTCTATCCTTCTTGTTTTTAAAAGAATGAATGATTTCGTGGGATACTATAATGTTATCAGATATTTTCTTTTCTAGTCCATGTGTTTGTATCAGTTGCTTTTCTAAAGCTTAGTATCATATTACATAATTCTTATCTATAAAAAAAATAAATAAAAATAAATAAATTATTATCTATATAAATGATGGTAGCTTTTCACATCACCGTCACCACGAAATATCATCGGCAAGATTGTAATTTTTCTACAACCGTGTAGTGCTACTAATGCACGAGTTATATTCTATTAAAAAAATAGTGGATATCAACCTGATACACCGACGAAGCATTAGCTATCGCACCAACACCTCTTTCACCCCCGTGTCATTATGGCATGGGAAATCCACTAGCCTCTTTACAAAGAAATATGATATTTTTGTTTGAACTTCTCTTTGCTTTACAATTTCGCTTTACAAATTTATAAGTCCGACTTCGTGCCATTATGGCGGAACTAAATTGTGAGTATAAAGTTAGTTTTGCGTCAATTTTTTCAGTCGGCCGTTCCACTGTGGCAGCGGTCATCTAGTTATGTGATGTAATCAATCGAATTCGCTTAAATAGATAAAATTGAGTAGAAATTGGGAACCTATGATTGGCATATTTTAATATTTTTTTTTATCAATTAGTCATTCGATTTGATTAAAGTTTTTGGAATAAAAGTGTTGGTACTGGTGGTGGAGAAGCGGTGGTGGCGACCTTGACTTAGGGGCTGAAGATAAAGATAATGTTAATGGAGTTGTGCGATAGTGGTTGTGGTGAACTAACCATTGATTCTGATTTGTTTTTTAGATTAGGGTAAAATTTTGATTATAATTTTGGTGCTGGGGTATGGTGGTAGGGATGGTGTTGCTGGGTGGTGGTGAAGGAAGAACCTGGTTACGGTGATGGCGCTGGTTAAAATGGTGTTGGTGGTGGTTACGGTGGTGTTGGTGTTGTTGTTGCTGGAGTGGTAGTGGCGGTGGATATTTTGATTATGATTAGAGGTGCGGTAGTGGTGGTGGAGATTTTGATTATGAATGTAGACATTCCTTATGGTTGCGGCGGAGCTTATGGTGTTTGTGGAGATGTTGTTGGTGGTAGTGGAAGTGTTGACAGAGGTGGTGGATGTGGCTTCGCTGATGTAATTGTGGTGATGGTGTTTTGCTTGAATTAATGACTGAGCTGCTGGTAATAGTGGTGGTGGAGGCGCTGGTGGTGGTGGAGCTATCAGTAAAGATGGTGGCGGATCTGTGGGTGATTGTGGATGTGCTGTTGGTTTTGTCGGAGGTAGTGGATGTGGAGGTGTTGTCGGAGGTGATGGTTGTAGGTGAAGAAATGTGATGACGGAGGTGATGGTGGAGGTGTTATCCGTAGAGGTGGTGGCGTTGTGTTGTTTGTGGTGGTGTTGTTTTCGCTGGTGTATGTGACGGTGTCGTTAAAGGTGGTGGCGGAGCTGCTGGTGATTGTGGAGGTGTTGTTGTCGTTAGAGGTGGTTGCAGTGGTGATGGCGGGGTGGAGTGCGGATGACGACGGATCTGGTGGTTGTGGCGGCGCTAGTAATGGTGGTGGTGCTGGTGGTAGGTGAAGAAATGAGGTGGTGGCGGAGCTACTACTGGTTGTGGAGGTGGTGATGGTGATGGTACGTGTTGCCATCGTTAGTGGTGGTGGCGGAGCTGGTAGTGATTATGGAGGTTTTCCAGTGGGCGAAGGTGGTTTGGAGGTGATGGAGGAGGTGTTGATTTTGGAGTGTTGGTGGAAGTGAATAAGTGATTAATTTTGTTAAGGGAGTGAATGAGTGATTTTGTAAAATATGAAAGGGTATTTTTATATTTCATTGTTGAACCAAATCCAATCTTTTGTGTTTAATTGGAGAAAAAAAAGTCACGCTTCACACTGACACAAAGTCACCATATATAGAGTCATGTGCTCGGTCGACCCAATTACTCGCCCATATTTACAGTTTATCTTGTCGCCCAAGCTTACATGGCATTTAACAATTCGTTAACAAGGCACTCGTGGTGTCTAGTCATTGTCATCGTCAACTATAATGAGGGTGTCTCTGTTCTTCCAAGCTAAAACCAGTAATGGGTCAAGCCTAGTTTAAACGTTTGAATTTACATCGTGGTGAGCTTGTTCGTGTCACAGGCCCAAGTTACGAGCTCACTTGAGTTGGCACCTTTTTCTGCGAAGTAAAATAATAATCCCGACATACTAATCTTATGTATGTAGTGTATCATACATAAAGGTTTTTGTGTGGAAAATTCTTCATGAAGGTTTGGCAGTGTATCATAATCTAAGCAAATTCAATAATCAGATTCGAAGTTCTTGCCCAATTTATAATAATGAGGAAGAGACTGTTCTCCACCTCTTCTTCAAATGTCAGTTCTCATTGGAAGTATTATAGGAAAGTCCTATATGTATAGAAATACTAGATGGCATGAGTTCAAGGCAAATCATTCAACACTGGTTAACTTATCCTGATCAGGGAATTATGTTAAACCTGGGTTCCTGCATTTTGTGGAATATATGGAAGGCTAGAAATGATTTAGTCTTCAACAATACTCAAGTCTCGGTTTCTCAGTGTATTCAATCAGCGTTGCAGGACTTCAAGATGTTTGATCTTCATAATGCCTTGAACTTCTGCTCAAATGTCGCAGTCAATCAAAACAACACAGCAAGATGGGAATTTCCTCCTAACCGTGTTATTAAAATCAACGTTGATACTTCCTTCAACAACGGTAATGCAGCAGCAGCAACTGTGGCTCGAGATTCTTTTGGAAACCATCTTGGAAGTGGTGCGTTCTGCTTCAATACTATTTCTTCTACTGTTGCAGAGGCAAAAGCGTATGGACTAGGTATTCAACTAGCAAAAAGATTACAAGTCTCAAGAATAATTGTGGAAGGGGATGCATCAGACATTCCTAAAGCTATAAAACGGAGTACGAACGAGATACCATGTAGTGTTCGTTCGATAGTTCTCTTTATCAGTGATCGCGTCAAGGAATTTAGTGAAGTTTCTTTTACATATGTTCCTAGAGACGTAAATTCTATTGCACATGATTTAGTTCAAAGTGCAATCTCTAATAATGTAAACAGATGGTGGATTCATGATGATCCGCCTAATTGTATTATGCAACGCCTCATCTTGAATGAGGATTAATTCAATGAAAATTTGTTTCCTTAAAAAAAAAAAAAAGATATTCGTTTGTCCTATCAGTATCTGCGAGATACAAAGTTCCAAACAATTGTGTCCAATCGTGTTCCGTTAATTAGACCATGACGCAACCCTACTGTGTCCAATCATGTAGGTTCTGTACATCTGTCTGTGCACCCAGCCGAGTATTCTAATTTTTGATCATTCTCAACAAGGAAGGCACTCTCAGATGTATAATCCCGTCCATTTCCGAATGTGATAATCTTATACACCATGTAGCTTCAGGTTCTAGTGACGGAACCAGGGGTGGCTGGGATGCTCCCGGAATCTCAAAGATGATTACGGAGCCGAGCTTGCACGAATTGCACCAAAATGCAGTGCATGCTATCACTCATCAATAACAAATGAGCTTCAGAACTCCCCTGATATGGTATATTGGTCATTCATCCTCCCCATGTCCAGGTTCCTCACGAAAGGCAGAATAGTATGAATGTATAGGCATCCAATCCAACTAGTTGATAATTGAAAACAAAAACTCAATCCTTCATTCTGGCCCCACAAAATGATGATGTGGACAGCTCTGATGTGAATATTATAAAATAGAGCTCTCTCCTTGATTTTGGCCCCACGTCAATTTTCAAATTTTGTAAGTTAACAGTCTATTTACACCGAGTAGTTACACTCCATGACCGATGAAATTCCGGTAAAAAAAGTGGCCCTACTTTCTACCTTCGCGCGGTAAGTAACTACCCACTTCTCCGATTAGACCACAACCAAAAGAATATACTACTGGTGAGACCCACACTCGAAATGGAAACCAGAAAAGAAGAGAAGAACTGACGTGGAAGGACCAAGGTGTTATTCTGAACTTCTTCTCATAATCGTCATCGTCTCAATGCTGTGATTTCTACATATATTAAGGTATTAATCTTGCCTCTTATTCAACAACTTCGTATTTAGGCTTAAATTTTGTTTTTAGGGTTTCACCAGATGCTGTATTGCATTTCTCTTCAAAATTTCGATTGTTTATAATATTCAGACCTTTACCGATTGTTTTATCCTATTTTTTTTGATTTGGTTTGATCAGGCATCCGAGAATCACAGTGTGGAGAAAGACACAGCTCAGTGTATCCAGATGTAATTTGATAAGAAACATGGTCATACTTGGTATTGTATTGTCGGTCGCAGTTTCGGTATTACTTACTTTCTTCGGTTGTTTTGTTTAATGAAGTTTAGTTGTTCGGAGACGTTCGTCCCGCTATATGAAAATCGAATATAAAGTTCATATGTTGTTGGATTTAGAATGAGAAACAAAACCACCAGGAATTGCCGGGTACCTTTTCCTTTATCTCCGTTGCGTTAATATGTTGGCTGGGTTTTGGATCTCAGTGTATTCTTAAGTGCCTCATGATCTTTACATTCATCAGGTTTAAGAATATGATTTAAGATTTGTAATATTATGCTAAGATATCCTCTATATTTTGTCCGGATTCTTTGGTGACTGAATTTTTGACTTGGATTTCTCACTTTCTAATTGAGTTTGGCATTAATTTTGGAGAATGAAATTCAGAAATTAATTAGGGTTGTCGTATTTAGAATCGGTATTCTTTTCTGTATTTGCAGGTGAACTTTGAGCATACCTATGTGATAAACATAATTGAGGCGGAAAAGTATCATGTAGAACATGACTCTAAAAGCTGAACGGACCGCTAATGGTCTTTTAGGAAATGAAAATTAGAAGACACTTGATAAAACTTGAGAACAACTAATGGGATGGAAGTTGCATTAAGAAAATTTATGCAGTTGGTTGTTCTAACTACGGAGACCAGCTTATCAACCAGGTAATGTGCCGCATATGGGGTAGACCTGAAAATTCAGGAGAAGATGAAGTTATGCGATAAAAGAAATATTAACCAGGTAATGTGCCGCCTCTCAGATGTTACTTCATTTGTTGCTTCCTAGGCATGTGACTTGATTTATTAATTTCTACCCTGATAGAAAATCTTACATAGATCATACAAATCTTAGCTGGATGCATATTTGTTATATTCTTACATTTGATTTTAAGTTCTGTGCTTAAGTAGCTGATCACTTTCCTTGCATTACCAACCAATACTGCAGTGTCCATTTTTGGCGTCTTGGATGCTGCTGTTCTAAAGACTGACCATATTACATTGTCAAGGACTCATGGTGAAAAAGGTTAAACATCCCATGACGTTAAACTAACCACTTCGCAGGGATTTTTCTTCTGTACTCCACCAATGCGATGAAATTGGACCTCGCAATGCAACAGTCCCCCCATCTAAATAAGATTGACCTTGGTACACATTGAAGGAAACTTTAAGGATGTATTTAATTTTTGTTAGCTGAATTTGAAGTAATTTTTCATTTCACAATTATACTGGATTGGGACTGATGACCTTTCCAATTGTTGGTTTGGAAATAAGAAGGATCTAAGGCAAAATGTTTATTTATGATGTACTTCAAAGTCACCGGAACGAACGAAACATTTTTCCCCGGTGCGACGGGTTAGTATCTAGTGGCACATGATTTGTGAAATTAGTGCGTGAATAACTGTTGATTAATTCACGTGTTATTTCTTGAATATTCATGGCAGCTGGTAAAATAATTTGCTTCGTCAGGTGAATATTATTGTAGTCACGGAATTCCTACGCGTCTCGTGTTTCCACATCTCACATCCATATCAACACGCATACTTCACTTTCCCATTATTGCTAAAGGGCTTACCAAAACCGCTCGGGGTGTACAAAATTCAAATAAGACAAAACATCCCAAAGCATAGATTGGTACACCCCTTGCAAATTGGTAACTCCCTTGTAGCAAAAAGCAACTTTCCTCCTGTTTTTGTCATTATTTTTTGTTTGTTTGCTTTTCAGTTTGCAGCTTTTTCAGGCAGACCAATTTCCAACCGGAAATGTTAACGACTCAGGCTATAATGGCTATTACATATACACAGTAATTAATCAGGAATTCAAACTAAATCCCCTTGATTATAATCAAAATTTATAACAAAATCTCTGTACTACATCTAAATATACCATAGAGTACAGAATAAGCTCTCCCCCCTGCAGACTCTAGAGAAACACCCACACCAGAACAACTCTTGAAATACAAGAGAAAAAAAAAACAAAAACAAAAAAAAACAAGAAAATACCAAACCTTAGTGGTTTTGATGATGCTGATGTGGGTTTTCAATGGTTTCTCTACTTTCTGTTTCCACTCTTACATCACTTTCTTCTTCTTTAGTTTTTTCATCTAATGAGTTCATCATCTCATCTTCATTTTTGGAATTTTCAGAAGTTGTATTTGGTTTAGGATAATCAATTGGTGTAGCTAAATAAGTAGGTTTAACATCCCCAGCCATAATCACAACAATTTTCTCTTCATAAACGACATGTACTTTAATGTTTTCTTGATCAACTGATTTATCATCATCATCACCATTTTCTAAATCATTTCTTGATCTTTCACTATCATTGTCCAAAAACGCAGATAATTTCCAATAAGAACAAGCGAGAATTAACAGAGCAAAAGCTATTAAGCCTAACATAGCTGCTAATCCTCCAAATAAATAAGGTATTGGTGAATGCCATGGTGAATGAATTGGTGCAGCTGCTATTGATGGAGATAAAGATTGTGCTGATGACGATGTTGATAAAGATCTGTGAATAATGGTGACACCAGTTCTCATTTTGCTTGTATTTTTTAGAACACAAGATTGTATGAGAGAAGAAGAGGGTTTGAGTGGAATGAAGAAATGGGAGATGGGATGAAGAGAATTTATATAGGGGGGCAGCAGGGCGGATGGGGTATGATTTTTGGTGTAAAACATTATCAGCTATTTTGTCTTTTTAGCTGGTGATAGAGGGAGGCTAGTTTTCGTTTTAGGGGTGGATTTCACAAAATGTTTTAATCATTTTTGTAAAGTTTGTTTGGCGACAGTGGTGGTTCTGCTAATGGCTTTGGGTAGTCCGAAGTGAAATTTTTAGCTTCACAAAAAAAAAAAAAAAAAAGATATTTTGTACTTTTAAGAGTTACAAAAGTTACACGCCTCCGGCGCCAATGTGAAACAATTATAACATGTTTGGATACCAGAAACATAAATGTTTTGCTTCTCCAGAAATCAAAGTTTGAAGCACAAGTAAAATGTTTTTGCTTCACAATAAGTTAATTTTTTTATTTAGAGAAGTCATTCAGAAATCGTGCACCCAAGTTGATTTCTGGCACTTTTGCTTCATCAAAAAGCAACTTCTGGAATGGTATCCAACCCGATTAATGGTGTTATTTTTAAACGAGAAACACGAAGTTAGTAACACACGATGCCTAATTAACCAATAAACTACAAATGCCAAATTGATACTCTTTTGAGGAGTGTATAAGATTCAAAGTATTAGTTTGTGGGAGGAGATTTGCTAGATGATTCAATGCAAACTACTTCATAGCAACTTCTAATAACATGCACGCTTGACAGAGGAGAGTTTCACGACACTTTCAAAAGAGTGGTAAAATACTGAGATCTTTAAGAATGTCTCAATGAATCAAGTTATTTACCAATGGGAGGATGTAATGAATCAGTAACTGTTGTTTTTCTTCTTCTTTTTTCCAAAAAAACCTTGAAACTAAGTCAGGTCTTAGCACAAAGCAATCCTACATTGGGAAACCTCGTGAAAAGTAGTTGGAAATTGCTTGACGACTAGAAGCAGAGTTTGTTTCAAATTAATTGAAATTTCATTTATTTGTTTTTTTGGGTTTGAATAAACAGATGGATAAAAATATGAAAAATACAACCAGAAAGAAATTAAAACTCAGAGGTCAAAGCAATGGTTGGAAGTCGAGCAATAAGCTGAGCTCCAACCCTCTCTGAATAGCTACACCTAACCTATGAAACAGAAAATTGCCTACTTTTGAAAAGGTGTCATGTCTAGTAAGAAAATTCTTCAACCTTTTTAAGAAAACCACAAACTCCTCGCCCAGCTCGTCCAATGTCGTGAAAGCCAATATGCCAACTTGTTGGAAGTCACTTCAATCTTTTCAAATTTGGTTCCGGCCATTAGTTTTTGGCTTCTTGACTTAATCTAACGGAACAATTACTATTCATGTGGTATGAAACACCCAAATAATGTTAAGCAGTGTTGTGGAATGATCCCAATGACTCAAATAAGAAAATCACAATATTTCTAATAGGGGTACCAGATCACCGTAGAAGATACCAGAATCCATATAAGACAAATCACTTTTTATTTTTTCTTATATAAATTCTGGTAACTTCCCCAATAATCTTTTACCCCATTTGCAGCCAAGCCATGATGTTGCTACCACAGCTCTACACGACTGTGGATTGACCCCAATGACTAAATGAGTGCTGCCATTATAACTTGCAAATTTCGGAATGCTCAAATTCTAATCATAATGTGATGCTTAAAGATTATTAGAATATTTTATGTCTTTAAGATATTGTAAAATATTATAAGTGTTTTGCTATCAACAAAAAGAAGAAAGAAAAAGTAAGGAAAAGTAATCTATTTGTGGTTTGTGATGTAACGTTTCCATCCTTTAATTTCATTTTAAGGAATTTCTTTGTATTTGTTTATTCAATTTTGTGATACTTATCTTGAAGAGGACCCTCCTTTGATATCTATATCCACAGTGAAAACGCACTTAACAAAAATAAAGAGATTATTGTGTGTTATTAGGCAGAAGAAAAATGAAAAGCAAATGGGGTCATGACACTTAAACAATACTCTTATATGGTTTGTGATATTGATTTGCATCGAATGATATTCTTAGAAGAAGTTGCAAGGCTAATATCATGGCTTCAAAGTCACTAACACCATAATTTGTAATGGAATACTCCTAGGAAAGCTGTCGTGGAAGCAGAGAAATTTATTAATGTTAGGAATAATCATCGAAGATGAAGAAAATTTGTTGTGAAACAAATTTAAAATAGCGGCATAGTGCTAACAATAATCAACCGCATAGTCGAGATATTCCTTATCGATAAGGCTCAACAAAAACAGCATTCTACTCTCAAAAAAGAAAAAAACATTCTAGTCACTCGTTGATTTTTACCTACACCCACAAGAAAACTAGGGTGATTTATATGGCAGATTTTTACCTACACGCCACAAGAAAACTAGGGTGATTTATATGGCAGAGTAGTAAGACTAGTGGGAAGTACCTATTATGATTGATTCTAACTGTCAGGTCACTCAAATTTTATCCCCGGAGGTCTTGATGCATGTTGTATCAATAATGATTATTCAAAATATTAAGAAAATATCAACAAAATATTGATTATTTATTTTTCAGTGATTGGCTAACGTAATCATTGACACTTTATACTTTATTTTAAAAATGACACATGAATTATTATCTTTGCTATATAAGTTGAAGATTTATAGCCTGTTTGGATACCAGAAGCAGAAGCACTTTTGCTTCTGCTTCTGGCAGAAGTTACTTCTGAAGGATTAGATTTAAAAGAAGCTTGTTTGGCAAACTCGTTACTTATAAGTCATTAAGCAATTAAGTTAGTTTGGCAGAAGAGATTTGTAAATTTTCAGTTTTTGTGACGGAAGATGAAAGATATATAAATGATGTATGTTCAAAATATCCACACAAAAATCATGTACTCATTATTTTTGGAAAGCTTGAAATCAATTGGATTACTGTATTCTTTGAGAAACAAGAAATGACACGGTGTTTTCCAATAGTCGTAATTTCTCTGCTGAATTGTGTCTCAAAAAATCTAAACAGAATTACAACGTAAATGAAGACAGTGATGATCTCGGTGCTGCGACAATGGCCTTAAATGCTCAAACTCAAGAATGGGAACCTCATCCTCAAACGTATGTCAAATTAATGTTTATACAGCTTTTATCCCAAACAATGGAGAGGCTGGTGCTATTGCAAAAGATGAAACTAGTAGATTTTTGGGGTGTCAAGCTGCTACATTCAATGCAACAAGTCCGGCCAAAGCATGTAGTCTGGGAATTACATTGCCAGTGAATCATCAGTTGGACAAAATCCAGGGACATGCAATTAATGTTACAAATGCTGTTACAGAAGAAGCAAAGAACATACCATAGAGCATCAGGATCAACTATTTTATCAATCAGAAATGTGACAGTTCAGTTCATGCACAGACATTCAATTTAGAACAACCCCAAAAAATGTACACAAATTAGCTCCTAATTTGTGTCAGTTTGCAAGACGAAACAATGTAAATGGATGGTGGAATGAAATCACACCTCCACTTTGTAATTTGTATTTCAAATATCCTCAATTTAAATGACTGATTGATAAAAGCAATCTATTCCTTCAAAAACAAAAAAAAAAATATTTCAGCGATAATTAGGTTGGTATTTTTAAGTTATGTTTAAATCATGTCACACAACGTATAACTCATTTCAAAATCTACAGTTCGCATCATCAACTCAAAAATGAAAATGCTTACTTTGTAAACTTTTTTCAGCTTAAACATGATCTTCCCTAGATACTCAAAATTTTGAAAACTTCCTTTGGTCCAACTAAAATACACAGTATATAAATTACATATCAACAATCCCAACCATTTGATTGATGAAAACAATTCTAAAAGATATTAATGTATGAACCATCAACATGAAGATCAAGGAAAAGTAATCCATACCAATTTTGATGATATAATTTTCTTCCACAAATATTGATTTCGAAATCTTGCCAAGAAATAACCAAGAAAATATCAATTCATCTCAATGCCACACCTCACAATACTTCCAAACCCATTAATTTTTCTTAGAACAACATCAACTTATCCCTAGATTAGGGTTCAAATCCAAATCCAAATTTTCAAAAACTAATAATAATTTTGGAATCTTTGTGTCACAATCCAGAGGTTAGCAACAAAAGAAAAAGATCATGTATGAGATTATCAAATTATTTGTAAAAGAACTGAATTTTCTACTTTGAGGTTTTTGATGTCACGGGAAGAGAGAAAAGTAAAGCAGCAAGAAAAGACCGAGGAGAGAAGAGGATCAGTATGCGGGTCCTGCCAGAAGTTGCTTCTTTTAGAAGTGAGAAGCAAATTTTTTTTGCTTCTCTCAGGAGTTACTTTTTGACTTATAAGTAGCATATAGAAGTCGATATTTTTAATGAATCCAGCCTAACTTTTGGCTTATTGACTTAAATAAGTTGAGAAGTAGCTTCTCAGACTGCATCCAAACAGCCTATTACGGAACACTTGGATATTGTAAAAAAAAATACTTTGTGTCTTAGATAGGATAAAGTCGAAAGCTAATTTAGAAATAAAATCAGAGTAATCCGATCTTTTCTAATAACGCGTTTGGATACCAGAAGTAGAAGTCAAAAATAGAAATCAGAAGCAAAAACATTTTGCTTCCCAAAAGTTAGCCTTTTTGTTTTTAGAAGTCATTCTGAAGTTGTGTACCCAAACTAACTTTTGACTGTTTTGCTTCTAGAAGTAAAAAAACAACTTCTGAATATGTATCCAAACGTCCTATAAAATAAATTCCCTTCTACTTCTAACTTCCAAGAATTTACTTCAACTTCAGGTTGTGGAGCACCTTCTTACGTTATAGCTATCCCTTTCCAGCAAAAAAATAAAATAAAATAAAAAGAATGTAAAAAAATCAAAATCAAAATACTAGCTAGTCAGCAAGTCGTACATCTCCAAAGGGTTGTCTACAGCTAAAATGGCTCAACAGCAACGAATGGGCTGCATAGTGGTTATAGCTTTCGCTTGACACAAAGCCGAAGGTGATAAAAAGGATCGACATGGATAAGAAAGTGGTTAAATCAGGTGGGCCAAAACACAAAGCAGTAGATTGCTGATTGCATGTGGTGAGGCCATCACTTTAGTTTTTGTTGCATTGCTTGCCACCACCACCACTATCAAATATCATCAGTAACTAACAAAGTAGTGCCGTACTGAGATCACTAATCATTTTACAACAAGAAACACAACAGAAAAAGCCAAACACTAGAATTATAAAACGAACAAACTGGTTGAGCACAGAGGGCCCTTTCCGCCAATAAAAACATGCATTGCTTTGTCATTGACACATTCATTGTCCACCCACACAAAGTTATGCGGGACGGTATACTAAGAATAGGCTGAGTAACGTCATCTCAGCTTTATCCAAGGGACGACGTACTATGCCAAAGGACAAAAACTTTGTTTTATGATACGAATGAATAAATAATTATATAGCATTATCTTGTGTCTATGTGAATTTTACATAAACAAATCGAGTGATTGAGTAAAAGATGAATTGTAAGAAATTTTAGATCACAGTGGCAGATTATGGGTTACGTAACAAACCTTTGCATAATAGTTCCAACTTTCGAGTTGCCGTATGAATTGAAATTTTAGTACCCGTAATTTTTGGATTACGAGACAAATTTCAGATTATATACCAACTTTGGGCTAGTAATTTAGCAAATTTTACACTAGACGGCAGATTAGTGTAAACATCTCCGAAAATTTGCATTTCATCTCTTTGTGCGCTGTGTTGTTAACGCTATTAAAAATCCCGCCGGAGGCTATTACCTAGCAGAGTAACAAATCTGGATTTTTTGTGTTATTATTTTGGGTTACAAATTTTTTATATGTTCAAAGTTTTTCTCCTTTACTGAAAAAAACCAACACAATTTGACCAAAGTTCTCACTTCCCATAGTCAAACTAGCTAGTTTTTCCAGCTTTCCTTAACAGCAGCAGCATACAATGATTCATGAGAGTCTCAAACGCCTTCCCATATATAAAGGTCATTTAGCAGACATGAAATATGGGTTTCCTCAACAGTCCATTTGATTTCTTTTCAGCTCCCAGTTAACAAGAAAAAAAGAAAAAGAAAGAGGTTGTGAATAATACATATATTCCACTACAGAAAATATGTCCCCCGATTTATTTTTTATACACATATTCCTAAATAGTAGTACCATTTTAATGTAATTATTAACAAAGAAAAATTATTGAACAATCATGAAAATGGGGAAAGAAAGAAAAAGCTGGAATCTTTTGTCACAGACTCACAAACATTTTCTATGCTTCGTTGTTAATTTGTTGACTGCTAATTCGCCACGTCTAGATATGGAGCGCCTCGAGGGGTTGATGGTTAGCAGTCATAAAGCATGGAACAGATACTGTGCTTGTTTCACGGCCACACAAATATAAATAGCAGTTCTCCATCCCTACCACCCCGAGAATAATATGCGATGTCAGTTCCTGGACTTAAGTACTCCAGGAACTAGTGGAGAGGTGTATGCCCCCGGTGCTGCATCGGAGGTGTTCAACACAAGTGCAAGAATGCTAGCTTAAAGAGTCGATGAATGACTTAAAAGTGTTCCACTTACCCCAGATGAGAATTTGTGCTATTCATGAATTTGACAATTAGATCCAAGGAATCTAAGAAGCATAGCTTCTGGATTGGTAGGAAATACAAATTGTAGGATTCAGGACTACATTTGCCAACTACATGACTAATTGGCAGCTCGTGCCTACATCGGCTATATGCCATGACACCTCTCATGCCATCTGGTTGGCTATCCTAGCAGGACAACACGCACTGCAATCTACTCGAGCAAATCAAATTACGATGACAAGGAGTAGAAGTCAAGGAGACAGGTGATTAGAATGAAGCATCTACTCCACATAGTTCTAAAATGGACCATACATTAGCTTAACAACTGCATTATGAATAGTGATTCATTAGATGCGTTTATGGTCACTGATGAAAAGCTGAAGCAGTTTTAGCATGAACAGTGAACACCAATCCTGGCAAGACTTTGGCCTAGTTTGGTTTTGGGGGTAAGCAGCCTGGTATCACGCGTAGGGGTAGTAAAGTAAATTGTCGTTAGATATTGGTGGCGGAGAAATTGAGAGAATTTTACAGACGATGAAGACGATGCACGCTCAGCGTGTCCGCCTGGAACGATTTGTTCCTGGTGCTCGTGCTTCCTTGCCTTAACTGGCTTGTGTTGCTAGTGTTACCAGAAAAGATTGTTGTTTGGGGACAATACGTGTTGGCGTATGAGTGGTATTGGAGACTTTAGTGCTTGTTGGTTCTCTGTCCTGGGCGGCGAACGACAAGCCAGAGTCTCTCAGACGCTAGGGAATTGACTAACACTTTCCCTGAGCTGCGTCTAGGCGAAGCCAGCCCGGTGATAGGAGGGGAGACCTATCACTAATTGGCTTGGAAATCAATTTTTCCGATTTGCGCGTCACCGAGCCCCGCCTTGTGTTCTCCCCGCACAGCCTGAACACAAGCCAGGATTAAAGGAGTGGGTTGTTGGGTCCGACGAGAACCCCCTAACAAGTATGCGAACAGGTCGATCCCCCTAATAAGCACTATCTTTCAACAGAGCAGGCGTTGGACAGACAGACATGGTAGGCGGCGATACGCGTGGAAGAGGTAGGTTTCAGGTACGAAGACTAACAAACCCCTTTTCTGTATTTTTCGTCAATTTCTTTGCCACTCAATCAGCGAACACGTAAAGGCAACCCTGCAGATTGTGAAGGGGGGAATCCCCTGTAGCGCTGCAGTTGGCAGGATTGTGAAGGGGAAACACCCCGTAACTTCTGCGACAGGGACATGGTGTAAGCATATCCGCATTAATGGTCGAGAATTCGTAATCCCATAAAAACGGTGATTACTTACCATCTGGTCCATAAACAATCGCGGCGCGGGTAGCGCCAAGTATTTTGCTTGTCGTAGTTCAAGTTGTGCAAGGCTCTGACAGGCCGGCGTAAAAACTATGCTATATTTTTATGAGATATTCTCTAGTCGACCCGGTACTTGATACTGAAAAAGACTTTGGATTTGGATTTGAAGACGAACCATAACTGTACTTGCATCTTAATACTAAACCTAATTATCTCACCCACAACGTGCAGATTGAGGATTTATGTATTAAATCTAGAATCAACTGCATCCGAATTCAACGATCTTAATAGATTTATATCGTAGTGAAGAAGATCTAGTTATTTCTTGAATCATCGCGATGATTGACGAACCATGTCCATCACAATGTTTGAATCATCACACCGTTTGATCAAGCACAAACGTTGTGATGATTCAAACATTGTGATGTTTCATCAAGCACAAACATTGTGATGTTTCATCAATCAACACATTCACATCTATAAATAACAATGCATCATTCACTGTGTTTTATATTAGTCTATTCGGTATCTTTCTGTTTACCGTCAGAAATTTTTTTTGCCCTGTGTTTTATATTAGCTGCCTACCAGAGACCCTTCTGTTTATCTTCAGAAATTTTCAATTGCAGAATCGTGAAGAATCTAAGATGGATAAATCGAAATTATGACATCATATATACAAGGTTTAAGCACCGTCCAAAAGCTTCAGCAACTTCAGCAGAGTGTAAGTATCATTGTCGTTTCTTAATTTTGATTTAATCCTTTCTTTTAAAACCCTAATTTTTATTTTTTGTTCGTGTTTTTTCTTTTGGTGATCAGGACTTAAACGAGAATGAAAGAGTTGCGGTGGAAGGGATACTAGAAAATGCCGTTACACAACTAAAAATGGTTCAGTCTCACATGAAGAAGGTACGTAGTAGAACGACATTCAACATCTCGGAAGGATTTTCCTTTATTATTTAGATGCTTTTGTTTTCGTCTTTTCGGCAATAATCATTTAGAACTGGTTTGTTCATAATGGTTGATACTTTTTTACGCCCATTGAAATTTTCCAAGAACAGACTTTTAAAATTAGCCTGACCCCTGATTTAAAACAGACACTCGCAGAAAGCACGAGTGCTCCCTCACTGAATTTTGCAGCAAAGCAACAAGATGGAAAGATGGAGGATATAGTATGTCGTAAGTGTGGGAAATTTAAAAAGTTGAAGACAGTAGGAGCAGTGGTGATAACCGAACTCGATGTCATTAGAAGGCTTAAAGCTGGGTGTAATGCCGGAGGTTATCAAGTTTTATCCCAGGACAGGGATGAAATACTGAGTCGAGCCGTTTGGAGGAAGTTTCAGACTCATCAGAGAACAAATAGTCCACCTTTGCTGGCTCTGAAGGTTGGATCTGGTGGTTATGATCTCTTGTCCACGAAGAGAGCAGAAGTATCGGCCAACTGACGGTGTAATGCAGCCAACATTGATGAAATTTGGGCCGAGGGGAGTGGAGGCTAATCCCGTTCAGGATATGACTGCAAACAGCCGCAGTCATCGAAACAGAGAATCTACTGGATATTCGTCCACATCTGAAGCCTCCTCCTCATCTGCAGACTACAGCGAGTCGTATTCTAGTGGTGAAGAGTCGGACTCCCCTCCACAACGTACTATGCATTTGGACCGTCGTCACACAGATAGATCCATATCTCGGAGTAGATCTCCGCAGTCCCACTATTCGGGTA
>JAJJMB010010315.1:2191961-2218241 GCA_023531105.1 Papaver atlanticum | reverse complement strand
ATAAAAGAAAGAGGAGGGTGAATAATACATGTTCCTCTACAGAAAATATGTCCCCCAATTTGTTATATATTTTATTTATTGGGCCGACCGAACGAAGCGAGGGAGGACTCTATATATGGTGATTTTGTGTCAATGTGAAGCATGATTTTTTTTTCTCCAATTTGACACAAAAAAAGATTTTTGGTGTTTGTAACAAAAAAAAAAAATCAATCAAAAAGGACTAACTTGTCCCTCCCTTTTAGTCCAATTACTATAACTCCTTGTGTATCCTATTTTTGTAGGGGTATAATTGACAACCAAACTTTAATATAACTTCCAGCTCTCACCATCAACATTAAAGCTAACAACACCAACCTAATCAAACTCATCTCGGGACTTCTAAGTAGTATGGACCGGCAAGCTAAAGCTCTGTGGGAAGATAAAATTCAACTTTTTTGAATGTTTCAACTCTTTCAAGACATTTCATTTAATCTTCAGTTTGTAAGTCCGCAAACCAGGCAGCAATTGCATTAGCTGTTGTTTCTGCTAATGCAACGACTACCTGTAACTATGTGGGTTATCCTCCGGCTTGTATTTTTCACCTCCTAGATCAGGACAGATTGAGCAACTATGCTCAAAACTGTCAAACCCAAATTTGTTTTGATTTTGAATTAATCTAAGGTTGTCTTATTAAAATAAATAAATTAATATAACATATCTAAAAATCCGTGTCTTTGAATTTTACAAATTTTATCTCGTTGGAAAGGTTTTAAAAAAATCTACGCAATGAGTACAAACAACAATATCAAATTTAGAGTTTTTACGAAAAAATCGGATATGTTTATCATTTTAGGCACAATTTTCGAAAATTAAATATATATTCATTATGCAAACCACCACAAAAGATACATAATACTTTATACAGCCATATTTTGGTTTATGCATCAACTTATTTTTCGTTGCCACTAATAAAACGATGTACTCCTGCCTTTTCAAGAAAAATGATACTTTCACTTTAGGCACACTTTTCGAAAATTGAATGCGTAGCCATTATGCAAACCACCACAAAGGATGCATAACACATTATGTAGCCATATTTTGGGTTATGCATCAGCTGATTTTCCGTTTCAGGAAAAGTGATACTTTTACCTTGTGTCAGGAAAAATGATATTTTCACGCCGTGTCAGGAAAAATGATACTTTTAATACCTTCGCGTCGTGTCAGGAAAAATGATATTTTCACGCCGTGTCAGGAAAAATGATACTTTCACCCCGTGTCAGGAAAAATGATACTTTTAATACTTTCACGCCATATCAGGAAAAATGATACTTTCGCGTCGATTTCTTCGGTCGGCCGTCCCACCGTGGCAGCGGTCATCTAGTATTATATACTCCCAAATACCATTTTAATGTAACTATTTTACGAGAAAAATTATTGAACAGTCATGAAAATGGGAAAGAAAGAAAGAAAAAGGTGGAATCTTTTGTTCATAAACATTTCTCGGCTTCGTTGTTAATTTGTTGACCGCTAATACGCCACGTCTAGATATGGAGCGCCTCGAGGGGATAATGGTTGTTGATGGTTAGAAGTCATAAAGCATGGAACATAATGATACAGTCTTACCAAAACTGCAAAGACCAGAGGAGAGAGAAAGAGTGGGGTAGTGTGATTTTTTTCTTTTTGGTTGTTTTGGGTTTTTCTCTTTTTCTGGCGTCGTCCTGGACGAAATGGCGACAGTTCCTCTCACTCTACCACCTCTGTCTATCGCCTCCCACCATGCAAAGGGTTCTTCTATGGGTGTACTCATGTTATTGATAGTTCTTCTGATCAGTTGTTGAATCAAAGTTTTAGATCTGGGTTTGATCATATTCCTAGGTTTGGATCTATTGTTTGGTCTGAATTTTTCTCCGATGAAAAGCTTCAATCTCAACAGGAGAAGAAGATGTTCAAACAACCTTCGATTATTAATGGTAAGAAAGTTGTTTCTTCTTCTTATGCTTATTATGCTGCTGATTTCAAAAAATGTGAAGATTTAGTGATGGGAGCTTTTGTTGGTAAATGTCATGCGTTTATGTGGGTTAAGAATGTTGTCTCTCGTATCTGGAAGTTAAAAAGTGAATTTACTATGACTGACTATTCACGGTGAGTCTTCCTTTGTATTTGATTTTGAATCTGAAGAAGATAGAATTGCTGTATTAGAACATGGATCTTTCATATTGCTAGTCAGCTTTTTATTATTAGACCTTGACATAAGGATCTTGAGAATGAGCTGGAGGATCTCAAGACTGTTCCAGTTTGGATTAACTTGAGAAAAATCCTACTCTATATGTGGAATGAAACTGGTTTGGGAAATATTGCAAGCAGTGTAGGTACTCCTATTATGTTAGATAAGCAGACTTTGAACAAATCTAGAATGAATTATGCTAGGGTCTGTGTTGAGGTGGATGATAATTGTGATTTTCCTAGTTCAATCCCAGTTTATATGGATGGTGAATTAGCTTTTGAGGTCTCTGTAGAATGCCCATGGAAACCTCCCATGTGTAGCTTTTGTCAGACATTTAATCACTCAGCTCTTAAGTGTAAGAAATTGTCTGCTCAAGCTCAAATGGAGAAGGAAGCTCAAGCTGCGAAAACTAAGCCTGATAAAGGAGAATGGGTGGTCAAGGGCTCTAAGAGAAACATGAATTATGTTGAAAATAGACAAGTAGAAGAGGGTAGTGTTTCTCACATTGAAGAGAGCATTCCTAGCTCTATGGATGAGGTTGAACAATATGTTAATCTTCCAGAGAATAGAACTGAGATACCAATAGAGAAGCGTCCTGCTGGCAGAGTTATTCAGACAGCTAACATGTTTGAAGTATTGGGAGAACAAGACTTAAATATTATGCAAAATACATCATTTTCAGTCAAGGGATTTAATACTACCGATTCAAATCTTTCTAATGTTGGTGGTGGAGGGGTCAGGTCTCATTTTCACAAAGCTGGAGGGTCTGATTTGGCTAAGAAAATTTTTCCTTCTAAGGGCCCAGACCTGAAGAAGTATGGTAGAGGTAAGAAACAAAATCTTACCCAAATTCACAATGTTTAAAATAGCAGTTTGGAATATTAGGAGGTTAAATGACCCTCTAAAACAAGTAGAAGTTAGTTTCCTTATTAGAAGTAGTGAGATTTCAATAATTGGCTTTGTTGAAACCCATGTCCAAAGTATTAATGCTAGTAGAATTAGAAATAAAATTATGCCTAAATGGCATTTTATAAATAATTATAATAATGATGAATCTGGTAGAATATGGATTGGATGGAACCATGACTCTGTAAGGGTGTCCTTAATCCATGCTTCTTCTCAAGTTATTTTTGTTGGGGTGGTTACTGTTGAAAACATTTGTTTTGTGGCTGCCTTTGTCTATGGCTATAATGATGTGATTCTCCGAAGATCTTTATGGAATGATATTACTTCTTTTTCTCAAATTAATTCTAAACCTTGGATGGTCCTTGGAGATTTTAATTCTTTATTCAAGCCAACTGATAAGATCGGTGGAGCTAAGGTTAGACCTTCCCATTTTCAATATTTTAGTATATATGTTCAAGATGCTCAACTTATGGATCTGCCTTTCTCTGGTTGTTTCTACACTTGGTTCCACAAGCAAGGGGATACTAGAATTGGTTCTAAGCTGGATAGAATCTTAGTCAATATTGAATGGTTGGATCAGTTTGTTAATTCCAAAGCTGAATTTCTTAATCCTGGTATTTCAGCCCACTCTCTTGGTTTGGCTACTATTTTTGAGAAAAGAAAGCATGGTCCTCCACCTTTCAGGTTTTTTTAAGTATTTAACTGAAGAAGCTGATTTTATTGAAATGGTTAGGGTAGTTTGGTCTGAGCAAGTAAGAGGTAATCCTATGTTTATACTTATTACTAAATTGAGGAAGGTTAAGGCTGTTATCATTGCTTGGAAAAAGGAGAGATTCAGGAATCTATATGAGCAAGTTTTTGAGGCTAAGAAGGTGATAGAGGAGGTTCAAAAACAAATCCAAGTTACTCCTTTATGTTCTCAGTTGGCTCACAGGGAGAAGGAGGTTGTGAGACAATATTCTAAGGTTGCAAGGTATGGGGAAGCTAAGAAGAAGCAAAGGTCCAGAGTGCAATAACTTAATTTGGGGGACTCTAATACTTCTTTTTTTCACAATTATATTAAAGAAAGAAGATCAAGGAATAATATCTTGACTCTTAATTCTCAGAGTAGTGTGGTGTTGGAGGATGATAAAGATATAGCGAATGAATGTATTGAATTCTTTTCTAAATTGTATGATGAGGAGAGCATGGGAGTGGGATTGAATCTCTTAATTTTGAAAAAATTGTTGATGAGGCTTCTTGTATGGAGTTGACTAGGCCTGTTTCTAGAGATGAAGTTATAGAAGCTCTTTCTTCTATAGGTTCAGGGAAAGCCCCTGGACCCGATGGGTTTACAAGTCATTTCTTTAAAGTCTGTTACCATATCATATTATCCTTCTCATGTGAGTTAAACTCAACTAAAGAAATTTGGTCACAGACAACCATAACTGCTTGATCTTCACTAGATGGCAAACATCATTTTCCTTTATCAATGAATTCAGCCACCTTACAATCACCATTAGGAAACCAAGTTTGAATAATATTGTCATCCACCCATTCAATAAGTCTACCTTTGGGATGCCATAAATCATTGAGCATCATAGTATCTTCTCCATTACCCAAAATAGTTAAAATCAAATCCTTGGCAACATTCCTCTGATCTAAAATTCTTCTCTAACTCCAAGAAACATCTTGAGGAACTGTAATTGACCAGAAAATCCTTCCCTTAAGAAGATTATGATGAACCTAATCAGTCCAGATAGAATACTTGCCAGAAACAAGGTCCCAAACATGTCTGAGGTTAGCTGCAGAATTAGTAACTTCAATATCTCTAACTCCAAGACCTCCATCTTTCAAAGGAGAACAAATACCAGTCCAACCCACAGGACAATACTTCTTACCCATCTCACAACCAACCCATAAAAATCTCTTAAATATGCTATTAATTTCTTTTAAAGCCCTTTTAGGGAGAATAAAATAGGACAGCCAATAAAAAACCCTGCCAGCTAAAATAATTAATAAGCATAAGTCTCCCAGGATAGGCTAAGAACTTAGCTTTCCAAGCCTTTACTCCAGTAATAATTTTAGAAATCAAAGGAAGGCAATCATTATAAGACAATCTGGTAGATAATAGTGGCATGCCAAGGTACATGATAGGAAGCTTATCTATAGAGCAATCCAAGATGCTAACTATCTTCATTAAAGTGTCATCATCCACAGCAGAGGAGAAGAGAGAAGTCTTCTGAAGATTCATTTCCCGGCGAGTGTAAGAAGTAAATTCAGATATACAATTCTTTAGAGTAGAAGCAGCAGAACAAGACTCCTTGAAGAAAACCAAAATATCATCTGCAAAGCAGAGATGAGTCAACTTTGTTAACTTACATCTAGGATGAAGCCCAAATTTACCTTGAGAAACTTGTTGTTGGAAAATGATACTCATTAATTCCATAACCATAACAAACAAGTAAGGGGTAAGTGGACACCCTTGTCTCAAACCTCTACTAGCTCCAAAATAACCATAAGGAGACCCATTGATGAGAATAGAGTACTTAGGTGAAGTAATACATAGAGCAATCCAATTCACAAAAATCTCAGGAAATCTCATCTTCTTCAAAGTAAGTAAGATAGCTTGCCAGCTGACAGTATCATAAGCTTTCTTCAGATCTATCTTCAAAGTACATCTAGGGGTACCCACCTCTCTATGATAATTCCTAACTATCTCATGAGATAATAAAATATTTTCTTGGATGGATCTTCCAGAAATAAAGGCAGATTGGTTAGGATGAATCAAGTTCTTCAGAACACCTTTCATTCTCAGGGCTATGATTTTAGTAATACATTTGTAAACCACATTGCAGCAAGCAATAGGTCTATAATCAAAAACCTCACTAGGATTATCTTTCTTGGCCACCAAAGTAATAAAAGTACTATTAATCTCAGTAAATCTGGGGAGTTTAGTTTGAAACATACTTACTTGGATCTAACTTCTTCTAGAGATAGCCCATTCTGGTGTAGCTTAGTCTGGTTTAAATTTCACATTCCCAGACACTCTTTTATATATTGGTTAACTTTGCAAGGCATACTTAAAACTAAAGAGAAGTTAATGCAGTGGGGTCTTATGTCCAGTGCTCCTTGTCCTTTTGGTGATGATATTGTGGAGAATGAAAGTCATTTATTTCATGATTGCTGTTTTGCTGCTCAAATCTGGAAGGGCCTCTTGATCAAAATGGGTTATTGCAGGGATATATGCACTACTTAGAGAGAGGAGATTTTGTGGTGTGTTGAGCATTTTAAAGGTAACTCTCTGATTTCTTTTGTTATAAGATTGATCCTTAATAGTTTCATAAATCATATTTGGAGGGAGAGAAATGCTAGAATCTTTACCTCCAAGTATTCTTCTATGGAGGTTGTTAGTTTTAGTATTACTCAAGAGGTTTGGCTTAATATGAGTGCTCAACAACTTAAAACTGAGGATACTGCTGCTAATAGAGAGTTTATAAAAAGGTGGAGATTTGACTGTAACTTTATAGTTAAAATTCCTATACCATGCATGTGGCTTTCTCCTAGGGGATATGATGTTATGGTTAATACTGATGGGTCCAAAGGTGAAGATGAAGCTGGCTTTGGCGCAATTATTAGAGATTCTTTGGGAGACCCTTTGGTTACTGCTAATGGTGGTTCTCAACCCATTTCAGTCATTACTCATGAGCTTCAGGGGGTTGAATTAGGGATGCAGTTATTTATTCAGATTCAAGCTCCTTATATCTATCTATGCACTGATTCGTTAACTGTTATTTGTTGCTTAATAATAATGAGTCTAAGACTCCTTAGAGCTCAATTCAGGTCTGAAGAAGGATCAAGGCTTTATTGAGAAATTTTGTTTCTGTCAAGATTAGTCATTGTTATAAGGAGACAAACCAAGCTGCTCACTTTCTTTCTAAGATTCATCCTATGGAGAAGTTTGTTAATCTGGGTATAGAGGACTTCTCACCTCGAGGGGATAATGGTTGTTGATGGTTAGAAGTCATAAAGCATGAAACATATACTATGCTTGTTTCACGGCCACACAAATATAAATTGTAGTTCTCCAGCCCTACCACCCCGAGAATAATATGTGATGTCAGTTCCTGGAGTCACAGTAATGACAGCAAGTACTCCAAGTCCAGGAATTAGTGGAGAAGTGTATTATGTCCCCGTGCTGCATCAGAGGTATTCAACACAAGATCAAGAACGCTTAAAGAGTCGATGTCATTTCCTGGAGTCATGGTAATGACAGCACCTAAGTACTCCAAGTCCAGGAACTAGGGGAGAAGTGTATGCCCCCGGTACTGCATCAGAGGTGTTCAACACGAGAGCAAGAATGCTTAAAGAGTCGATGAATGACTTAAAACTCCACTTACCCCCAGATGAGAATTTGTGTTGTTCATGAATTTGATAATTAGATCCAAGGAATTTAAGAAGCATAGCTTATGGATTGGTATGAAATAAAAATTGTATGATTCTACATCGGTTACATGCCGTGACACCTCTCGTGCCATCTGGTTGGCTATCCTAGTATGACCGGTCCCAACAGTGTTGCACAATGATTGAGCAACACGGGAATGGTTGCCTGGCCAATGGAGCTGCATAACCCGACAATGAAGCGACAACATGGCTGAGACAAAGAAAGGATACTTGGCACATGCAACATTATGAGATAGTGTTGCATATCCTTATTCAGAGTTAGTCAAGCTCAAGGTAGGAATGAAGGATGAAATGCAAGTCATGGGATGACTTAGGCATTGTCCCAAGAGTTGGTTAAGGCTTGGACAATGCATATGCAACAATGGGCATTTCCAAATGCGACATTGTTGTCTATTGCTCGGCAAAAAGAATACAAGTGATGCACCAAAGTATGAAGTTGAACAAAGCAACAAGGCAAGACTCGAGTGGCATAAATTATTTGGATGTTGGCATCCAAATGAGACAAGTACATGGTCGGAATGAATGTAGAGAAAACATTGCAGTACTTGGAAGATGCCAAGTTGAGTTAAGCACAATCATTGCAATACTTGGCATAGGCCAAGGCGAGTGAAGCATAATCATTGTCGAACATTGGCTCTGGCCAAGTTGAGCAATGTGCAATGATTGCAGGATGTTGGTTCAAGCTGTCAGTTACGAGTGTGTGTGCATCACACGCATGCCAGAGAAAAAGAGTGGGTTGAGACGGTTATAAAGTGGCTTTATAACCGAGTTTGGCATATCTTAACCGTTCAAGAAAAGTGTAGCCAAGTTCTGCAAGCCAGCACAAAAGCTAGCAGTTAAAAAGGTGAAGTGGCGCTAAGGAAACTGCCTATGGACAAATGGCGGTTCCATAGGTCGTGTAAGTCAGTTGCACACGGTTTTGGCCAGGTTCTTGGCAGTATAAATATGCCAGAGAACATATACAAATATAAGTCTTCAAGTGTAGAGGAACCACATTGCAGAGAGAGTGTTTTGTTGTAGGATTAGAGAGAAATATGCTTGTAAGTCCATTGGTTGGACTAATTTTGTAATCTTCCTCTTAAGCTAATGAAAAAGAGTTTGTTGGCTTAGAATTGTCTATTTGTTTAGTTGATTTGAAATTACTCCCATATTTCTGTGTGGCATAATCATGACATTAACCCTTCTTTGCAGTATGGGCTGCAAGGGAAGGAAAAGAGAAAATCTAAGTAAGTCTTCCGTTGCATACTCAAAGTAGTGTTGCTGTTTGCATTGGTGCAAACTTACAAGGTTGAAATATGAGTGGGTGATAAGATATCACTAAACCACTGTATTGTCGGGTCATTGTTGCGAAGAAAATTTGCTGGGAGCATTTGCAGGTGTGACAGTTTGGGTATTTGAGCACAAATTTCTCTGTTTTGGCTTTGGTTTGAAAGATTTTCTCTGTTTTTCTCGTGTTTAGTTGCTGAAATTGCTAAGTTCTAATGGATGGAAAGAAGAGTTCAGCAGATACCTTGACGGATAGGTTTGCTAACTTGGAAGAGAGGATTGGTGGCGAGGTGCGCCATCCTAATGATGCTAATTTCAAAGCAACGGTGATGACTCGCATTCATGTACTCGATGAGTATGCTGCTGATATGATTGAGTCAACCCAAGAAGCGACTAAGAAGCATGCTGATTTGGAAGGCCAAATTGTTGTTGTTAAGGCCATGTTCACAGACTCTTTGAAAGAGATAACTGACGAGTTAGGCATCTTAAGGAGAATGCTGAGTACTATAGGCTCAGATCAAGCTGCTACAAGTGGTAGTAGTAATGACGAATTTACGAAGATTAAAGTCCCTGAACCTAAGGTGTTTTATGGTGCAAGAGATGCAAAGGCATTAGAGAATTTCATGAGGGACATGGACCAATACTTCAAGGCCGCCAGAACCCCGGAAGAGCAAAAGGTCACTCTCGTTAGCATGTACCTGGAAGGTAATGCAAAGTTGTGGTGGAGGACTATAACTTATGAAGACTTTACTGCCGTTCATCCAGGCATCTTGACATGGGATGTCATGAAAGAAGAATTGAAGAGTCAATTTTTACCAAGCAATGCTACTTGTCTAGGCTAGAGAGAATTTGCGTAAGCTGCGGCATACCGGTACACCACGGGAATACGTCAAAGAGTTTTTGTCTCTGATGCTAGATATTCGCAACATGTCTGAGGAAGATAAGTTGTTTAACTTTACTTCTGGTTCGCAAGCATGGGCTCAGGCCGAAGTGATAAGGCAGGGTGCCAAAGACCTACCTTCGGCCATTGCAATAGTGGACAACCTTGCTGATTATAGGTCAGTCAACACCTCGACTGATGAAGGGCAAGGATAAGAAAGGCCAGAAGAAGAAGGATAATAGAAGTATGAAAAGTTCTGAGGCTAAGGAAAATAACTATCAAAGGGATGATAGTTAGGCCATGAAGAACGAGGACGGTGGGTGTTTCCTATGCAAGGGTCCTCACCTTGCACATGATTGTCCTAAGAAAGAAAAATTGTTCGCAATAGTTACTGAAGGCAGTGGATAGAAGAATGAATTTGATGAAGTAGAGCATGTTAATCTTATTCAACTATGCAACATAGTAGCATAAAAGGCAGCAACACAATATGGGCTGAGTGGCGCTGGCCTAGTTTATGTAAAAGTTGGCATTCACAATTATCGACTCTGGGGCATGGCCGATACGGTGCTTTGGATACTGTTATGAAATTGTCGATGGCAGGGTACTTGGATTTGGAAGTATATCGGGTTGATCACTGCATGAAGACTATGAATGATATAACTAAACCAATCAAGGGGATGGCTGTGGCAAATGTTGAAGTGGGAGAATGGCGTGGCCGAATCAGTATTATGGTGATGCATCTCAATGACTTTTGAGATGATACTTGGTAACAAGTTTTTCCAAATTGCAGAGGCAACAATAATGCCTCACCTTGGCGGGATTTTCATACAAAGTCCAACTGCACCTTATTTCGTGAAAGGTGTAAGGAATGTCAGTCAGTATGACATGAGACGCGACAAAGGCAAGGCTAGTGAGTTTGCTCCTGTTCGCTCATTCGAAGAAAGCTTAGCTAAGATTCATGAAGAATTTGGATTTCCAATGGATCTTAGTATCCCTTGTTCACCGTGACTGATAAATGTATGAAGCAGGGGCATTGCAGTGTTGTTTGCAAGTGCCTGAACCTGCAAGGTTACTGAAGTATGTAGGCTTTAGCACTTATCTGTTTGTTGTTTCTGTTTGGAGTAAAAGTTGGGTGTTGCTAATCTTATGGTCTTAAAAGATAACACACTGGTTGTTGGTGTATTTGCTCTGTTTGTTTGTTGCTTTCAGTAAGGCCGTATGTTGGCCAATGGTGTAAATGAGAAAGAGTCCCTAAAGTCTCTTATGTAAGGCTAGTATAATGAATGAAGGCAGTTTTTAAGCAAAAACCTTGTCTCTTTTTGCTTAATGTACCCTGTATTTTTAGCTACTGTTTCGGGTCGGGTTATACCCGAATTAGTTAACCTTGTGGCTTAGATTGTTGTTCCTTAGCCTTAGCCTTGGTGGGTAGATTGAACTAGAAAGGCTACAAGTTAGGGTGGAAATAGAACAACCATTAATAAATAAAATTAAGGGAAAATGAAAAAATAAATAAAATAGTTTAGAAAATAGATTTTACAAGTTAGAAAACAACAGGCTAGGAAGAAGAAGAAATGAATGGATCTAGAGAATTTTTAGAGTAGAAGGTTTAAGAAAAATCAAAAGGAGTTTGTAGCAATTGAGAGGTAAATGTTAAATCCCCTTTCTCCTTGTTTTTTGTTAATACTTGATTTTAATTTCGTTTAATCTTGTATCATTAGGTTTCTGAAATTTACCTGTGTAGTTTTATGCACCCGATTGATGATCAGCCTTTGAATATTGTTAGATAACATGATTAGGTACATATGATTAAAATTTGAAGTTAATCCACCGTAAATTCACCGTTGAATGTTTGTTTGAATCTGGGTGTTAGTTTCTTAATTTCTAGACAGTTATGTTTCACTATGATTTTGGTGTGTTTAGGAAATCCTAATGATTTATAGTCCTGAAAAATATTGTAGCCATGTATGAAATATTTCATTGTGATTTGGATTTGCTTAATTTCAGGTTGATATGAATTTATCATGAATTGTTTGGTAATGACATGTAATCTGCCTAGTTTTTAGGATGTCATTGTAAATTCATTATCTTTTGATTGAGCCTTTAGTTTAATGTGAAATTTGGATATGTTATACATGATGATGTAAGGAATGTTCAATAAAATTTTGAGGTAGATCGGAAAAAGTTATCACCGGAAATGCATGATGTGAAATGTTTGCAGTTAGCATGTTTGCATAAATGCTTGAAAGAAATTCATCTTGTTAAGTCATGATTGCTTGTGTTGTTTGTGAAAATGATTTATAAAAGAAATTGAGTTCATGTTTTACCGTTATATGAATCATGTTTCATGCTAACGGCGGGTAATGATCCCCGAGAGTCAAATGGGTAATGACCCCCATGGGAACTTGTGTTTCCCAACTATCGATGGCGGCTGTCCGTGCCTGTAAATGATAGGTGTATGTACGAACCAAGATTTTTGTACCGTGATTGAAATGGGTAATGATCCCCGAGAGCAGATGGGTATGATCCCCATAGGAACTTTTGTTCATGACCATCGATGGCGGCTGTCTGTGCCAAAAAACGATGGGTGGATGTACGAACCAAGGTTTTCGTACCGTGAACTCATAGTTTGTTGGTGACTATTAATATGTTAATCATGTACGAAATCTAATTTGATGAATTGTTGAAAATATTATTGGTGTTATGAAATCAATTGTGAACTCTAAATATTATTGGTATTATGAACTCGTAATTGAAGAATGATTTGTTGAAATAATATTAATATTATGAATTCTTGTTTTGAAATCTTAAGATGATTTGTTAGAAACAATATTTGTATTGTGAATTCATGATTGAACAAATGAATTGAATGATTTGTTGAAAATAATACTTGTGTGGTAATCATGTTGGTTTAATATCTATATCAGTGATTTGCTCGAAATTATGTCGTATGCTCATGTATGTTATTTGACTCATTGATATTGGTATGCATGTTTTGAGATTGGGAATGATTCTACTGAGCTGTCATCTCACCCCGATTGACATTCCTTGCAAATTTATTAGAGTTGCACAGCAGAAGCTAGGAATGAGTAGCTTAGTGATTGAATTGTTTTATTGTATTGCTTAAATGTAATTTGAAATAATAAGTTTGTTGGAAATGTTGTTACAAATGATTAGCGAATTCACATATTTAAATTCATATTAGAAAGGCTAAATTATGTTTGTTGTAATTAATAAATTAGAAGAGTTATATGAATAAGTCTCTTTCCGACCCGTAACGCTTCGAGTTCAGATCTCCATATGGGTTTGACCATGGTCCGGAACTCGGGGTGTTACAAGTTGGTATCAGAGCTCTAGGCTTTAGATCTTGAATGAGACCGTAAATAAAAACTATTTTTGTATGTGGATACGCATGCTTGTTTGATTTGATTTGTCTATTGTTTGTTCCATGTTTTAAGTTGTATTCTTGCTTTTGTATTCATGTGAATTGCTAACTTTGCGTTGGATTGCATAGTCGTGTTGGTTACTATATTATTTATAATATGTGAATTTTTAGGTTATAAGTGTATTCTAAATTTCGGGACGAAATTTCTTTTAAGGGTGGTAGAATGTAATACCATGTATTTTTAGCTACTGTTTTGGGTCGGGTTATACCCGGATTAGTTAACCTTGTGGCTTAGGTTGTTGTTCCTTAGCCTAGGTGGGTATATTGAACTAGAAAGGCTACAAGTTAGGGTGGAAATAAAACAATCATTAATTAATAAAATTAAGTAAAAATGAAAAGATAAATAAAATAGTTTATAAAATGGATTTTACAAGTTAGAAAACAAAAGGCTAGGAAGAAGAAGAAATAGATGGGGCTAGAGATTTTTTAGAGAAGAAGGATTAAGAAAAACCAAAAGGAGTTTGTAGCAATTGAGAGGTAGAATGTTAAATCTCCTTTCTCCTTGTGTTTTGTTAATACTTGATTTTAATTTCGTTTAATCTTGTTGTATCATAAGATTTCTGAAGTTTACCTGTGTAGTTTTATGCACCCGATTGATGATCTTCCTTTGAATATTGATAGATAACATGAATAGATACATATGATTAAAATTTGAAGTTAATCCACCATAAATTCATCGTTGAATGTTTGTTTGAATCTGGGTGATAGTTTCTGAATTTTTGGACAGTTACGTTTTGCTATGATTTTGGTGTGCTTAGGAAATCTTAATGATTTTATAATGATTTATAGTCCTGAAAAATATTGTATCCATGTATGATATATTTCATTGTGATTTGGATTTGCTCAATTTCAGGTTGATATGAATTTATCATGAATTGTTTGGTAATGACATGTAATCTTCCTAGTTTTTAGGATGTCATTGTAAATTCATTATCTTTTGATTGAGCCGTTAGTTTAATGTGAAATTCGGATATGTTATACATGATGGTGTCAGGAATGTTCAATAAAATTTTGAGGTAGATCGGAAAAAGTTATCACCTGAAACGCATGATGTGAAATGTTTGCATAAATGCTTGAAAGAAATTCATGTTGTTAAGCCATGGTTGCTTGTGTTTTTTGTGAAAATGATTTATAAAAGGAATTGAGTTCATGTTTCATGTAATGGCGGGTAATGATCCCCGAGAGTTAAATGGGTAATGATCCCCATGGGAACTTGTGTTTCCCGACAATCGATGGTGGTTGTCCGTGCCGGTAAATGATAGGTGGATGTACGAACCAAGGTTCTCGTACCGTGATTGAAACGGGTAATGATCCACGAGAGCAGATGGATATGATCCCCATAGGAACTTTTGTTCCTGATCATCGATGACGGCTGTCAGTGTCGGAAAACGATAGGTGGATGTACGAACCAAGGTTTTCGTACCGTGAACTCATGGTTTGTTGGTGACTATTAATATGTGAATCATGTACGAAATCTAATTTGATGAATTGTTGAAAATATTATTGGTGTTATGAACTCAATTGTGAAATCTAATTGGATGAATTATTGAAAGTATTATTGGTATTATGAACTCGTGATTTAAGGATGATTTGTTGAAATAATATTAGTATTGTAAAGTCTTGTTTTGAAATCTTAAGATGATTTAACAATATTTGTATTGTGAATTCATGATTGAACAAATGAATTGAATGATTTGTTGAAAATAATACTTGTGTGGTAATCATGTTGGTTGAATATCTATATCAGTGATTTGCTCGAAATTATGTCGTATGCTCATTATGTTATTTGGCTCATTTATATTGTTATGCATGTTTTGAGATTGGGAATGCATTCTATTGAGTTTTCATCTCACCCCAATTGACATTCCTTGCATATTTATTAGAGTTGCGCAACGGAAGCTAGGAATGAGTAGCTTAGTGATTGAATTGTTTTATTGTATTGCTTGAAATGTAATTTGAAATAATAAGTTTGTTGGAAATGTTGTTACAAATGATTAGCGAATTCATATATTTAAATTCATATTAGAAAGGCTAAATTATGTTTGTTATAATTAATAAATTAGAAGAGTTATATGAGTAAGCCTATTTCCGACCCGTAACGCTTCGAGTTCGGATCTCCGTATGGGTTTGATCCTGGTCCAGAACTCGGGGTGTTACAAGTATACTAAGCCAAAGTATATAATAAGAGACGCTGAAAGCAAAAGCAAAGCAAGAGAAGTTGGTGGCATAAGCGAGTTTGTTGTTGGGAGAGTTACGTAGAAGTGTGACAGTATTTGGCAGCGATAGCATGGAGTAACGCAGCAAGAATGAAGATGTAACTCATCATTAGGAAGAACATGATGTTGTTTTTCCGCTACATTTAAGCGTAACAGTTTGAAGGAGCAAGTGAGGCCTTGTTAGTTTCAAAGGCGCGTGAAGAGGAGCCTTGTCCAAAGTGACGGTGGGATGTCCCGGGTTTCCTAAGTCATGGCTAAAGTCATGCATTTTCAGTCTAAGTTTCATAAGAGAGTTGGAAGATGATTGAAGCACACTTAGTATAAAGTAAGGCCTGTTGAGTTGCAAGAATGCAACATAAGTCGGAGTTGGAGGCAGGAAGCTAAGTCATGCATATCATGATGATATGTTGGCCATTTGAAGTGTACACTTAGGCACGGAGTGGTTTGAAAAAGATTTGTGTGCGGATGCAAGGGCATAGCAACACATTTGCAATAGTTTTTGGGTGTTGAGATATGAATGAAGTGAAGTTGAAGCATAGTCTGCGATGCAACAGTGAAGCTAGAATTCATAGGATTAATGGAAAGGCGCATAAGCTAAGTGATGGCATATGGTACTAGGCAGAAAGCATTGGCAAGTATGTAGGCCAAAGAAAGTTTGCTGATTTCTGAAATGGTTCAGAAGTGTACAAGGCCAAGAAGTTCAGCAGAGCTTGAACTGATGTTCCATTCAACGAGGACGTTGAATGGATTAGGTGGGTGGGGTGGGTGGGTGGGGGGGGGGGGGTCTATGACTGGTCCCAACGCAACAAGGCAAGACTCGAGTAGCATGACTTATTTGGATGTTGGCATCCAAATGAGCCAAGTATATGGTCGGAATGAATGTAGCTCAAACATTGGAGGACTTGATAGAGGCCAAGTTGAGTTAAGAACAATCATTGCAGTACTTGGCAAAGGCCAAGGTAGTCAACACCGGTTGTACATGCCGATATTACATGTTTTTATCGGGTATCGAAAAATACATATACGATATCGTAAATATCAGCGATACAAAGACGGAACGATATTATCAGTTGTACAGGCCGGTACAGACCGATATATCGGTTTTACTTGTACACCGATAATATCGGTTTCAGTGAGTAAATTTTCCATCAAAATGCATATAGTCTTTACAGACAAGTACAACGTCAATTGGAAAAGGTAAAAAGCCCTAATTTATTTATAATATAAATCTATGACTTTATGGTAGGATATAAGATGGAAACCATATTTCGATTGCAAGGCAGGGAAATATAAAAGATAAATCTGAAGGATAGTAAAAAATATTTACCGGAATAATGGGACAACAATCATAACGTTGGCTAATAAACCACCTTGTATTTTGGAAATTTGAGATGTGTATGATTCTTATAAATTTTTTTATATATGTGTATGGTTCTTATTATTTTTAATTATGGTATTATAAATATTTGAAATTCTAGTTCTAATGATGTATCACCGATAAAAATCGATATAATATTTTGTATAGGTGTATCGGACCAGGCCGATACGAGACCAATACGCGATATTAACTACCTTGGCAGAGGCCAAGGAGAGTAAAGCACAATCATTTTCGAACATTGGCTCAGGCAAAGTTGAGCGCTGTCCAAGTTGAGCGATGCGGAATAATTGCAGGATGTTGGTTCAAGCTATCAGTTACGAGTGTGTGTGCATCACACGCATGCCAGAGTAAAGGAGTGGGTTGAGATGGTTATAAAGTGACTTTATAACCGAGTTTGGAATATCCTAACCATCAAGAAAAGTGTAGCCAAGTTTTGCAAGCCAACACAAAAGCTACCAGTAAAAAAGGTGAAGTGGCGGTTAGGGAAACTGCCTATGGAAAAATGGTTGTTCCATTGGCCGTGCAAGTCAGTTGCACACGGTTTTGGCCAGGTTCTTGGCAGTATAAATAGGCCATAGAACATATGCAAATGTAAGTCTTCAAGTGTAGAAGAACCACGTTGCAAAGAGAGTGTTTTGTTGTAGGCTTAGAGAAAAATAAGCTTGTAATTCCATTGGTTGGATTGATTTTGTAATCTTCCCCTTAAGCTAATGAAAAAGAGTTTGTAGACTTAGAATTGTCTATGTGTTCAGTTGATTTGAAATTACTCCCCTATTCTGTGTGGCATAATCATGGCATTAACCCTCTTTGCAGTATGGGCTGCAAGTGAAGGAAAAGAGAAAATCTAAGTAAGTCTTCCGTTGCATACTCAAGGTAGTGTTGTTGTTTGCATGAAAACTTATAAGGTTGAAATACGAGTGGGTGATAAGAGATCACTAAACCACTATATTGCCGGGTCATAGTTGCGAAGAAAATTTGCTGGGAGCATTTGCAGGTGCAACACCTGACAAGATAACGCGCGCTGCAATCTGAAAAAGCGGGGGTCTAACAACCACACCCAATATTTCGTTTAGGCAATATATATGGACAAACTCCAATATAATTCCAAGAGAATCAACTAGACAGTCAGACTCAATCAATGGAAATATATCCAAGAGTTGTATGTCTGTTTCTCAATGTAATCAGCAAATCAAATAGATGAAAATCCGTGAGCCTGATTATTATGAGAAACAACTTGAACGGTACCAAAGACCAATGTTCAAGTGCCAATCAATTTATATCAACAACCAAAGGTTGGATTATCTAATTGATTGAACTACGCACAACCTGTGATATTTTAATTATATAAACAAATATAATGCGGAAAAAAAATAACGCATACACCAGAAATTTTGTTAACGAGGAAACCGCAAATGCAGAAAACCCCCGGGACCTAGTCAAGATTTGAACACCACACTGTATTAAGCCGCTACAGACACTAGCCTACTACAAGTTAACTTCGGACCGCAACGTAGTTGAGCCCTAACCAATCTCACATTGATCAATGTACAGTCGCGTTCCTTACGACTCTGAATCCCAGCAGGACTTTACGCACTTGATTCCCTTAGCTGATCTCACCCACAACTAAGAGTTTCTACGACCCAAAGTCGAAGACTTGATAAACAAATCTGTCTCACACAGAAAAGTCTATTGAATAGATAAATCTTTCTCCCATAGAAATACCTACGAGTTTTTGTTCCGTCTTTTGATAAATCAAGGTGAACAGGAACCAATTGATACACCGGACTTATATTCCCGAAGAACAACCTAGTAATATCAATCACCTCACAATAATCTTAATCGTATGGTAGCGAAACAAAATATTGTGGAATCACAAATGATGAGACGAAGATGTTTATGATTACTTTATATCTTGCCTATCGTAGATTAAATCTCGAGCAAATCTTAGAGAAGATAGTACTCAATACGATAGAATAAAGCAAGATCAGAACACGCAACTACATAGAAGATAGTTGGGTCTGGCTTCACAATCCCAATGAAGTGTTTAAGTCGTTCACTTATAATGGTTTTAGGAAAAACTTAGGTTAAAGGATAATCGACTCTAGTCGCAACTAGTATCACACATTAGGTGTGGGGATTAGGTTTCCCAATTGCTAGAGTTTTCCCTTATATAGTCTTTAAATCATGGTTTGCAATCAATGTTACCTTGGTAACAAAGCATTCAATATTCACTTTTAGATGAAAACATGATTAGACTCAAGCTAATATCTTTCATCCGTTAGATCGAACTTAGCTTGTTACACACAAATAAAAAGTGACTTCATTTAGATATGGGTAACCGTACCTAAACGTGTACACCTTGTTGGCTCAACAATAGTTAAACGAAGTTAGCCATATGAACACTTTCATATCAACCTTGTTCATCTTAACACAACTAGTTCAAATGACTCAAATGAAACTAGTTATAGAGTTGTTCAATTGTTTATATTCTCATATAAGTATACAAGACACAATTGAAGCAAAATCGATTTTGATTCACTCGAATCAATTCATGAACATTATAGCCACGGTTTGCAAAAGATTGCATTCCTTATTTTATAAATGTATTAGTTCATGAACAAACCGATTTTAGAACATAACCCACTCAAGTATGCAAACGGGTACGCATACCTAAGTAGTCAGACTTGGTCTGGGTTCGCCAATATGTGAACGGGTACGCATACTGTCGTACACCACCAATCTCAGTTGAATTCCCGGACTTGAACTTTACGCCGGTACGCATACGGGTATGCATACTAGGTTCCCGGACTTGGAATAACTTGCAACAGTTAGCATACAAGTACGCATACTGTGCTATATCCAATCATGGTTAATTTCTCTAAACTCCCATTTCAATCATTGAAACATTCTTAGAAGACGACAATAGCTGTCTCACACAAACTATTAGCTTCAAAGCAATTTTCAAGTGATCAAATGATCAATACGAAACATTCCCAGTCTACACCAAATCACTGTCTCACACAAATCATATAAAATATTACCAGACGATTTTCACATGATCATCTTTTGACTTTCGTCAAGAATATAAGATGAACTTGGTTAAAGTGAAAGCTTACCAACACATATTTCGAGAAATATGTAAGCGAGTTAAACTCGACTCGAAATATCAAATGTGTATAATCGAAGTCTATATAGTTATACGACTTTTGTCTCAAATAGGAGATAGAGTAGAAATAGACTTTTGAGTGATAGATGAGTTTAAGTCTCCACATACCTTTTATTGACGAAGTTCCACAAGCTCCCCTTAGTAGTTCTTCGTCTTCAATCGATGAACGCCGTGAAATCTAAAGCTCAACTTCACATTCCATCCTAATCCGAGACTTAGTTATAAGTAGACTAGAAATCAAGACTTATAATTTTGACAACTAAACTTGACAAACAAGCTTGAGATAGCAACGCTTGCGAGTTCGACCGAGCAGTGCTCTAACACAATCTACTCGAGCAACAATGTGTAAATCAAGTTACTGTCACAAGGAGTAGAACTCAAGGAGATATGTGACTAGAATGAAGCATCTGCTCTACTAGTCCGAGCAAGACTCTGGGCAAGCTTGACATGCTTCTTTCATGGGATGCTAATGGATTTGGCCTACACATTTTAAATTTAACTCTACTAGACTCATAGGATCATGGTAAGCGGTTTAGCTGTTTAGGCCAGGTGAAAGGCCCGTGGCTCGTGGGTTTTCTACTGCTGGATGATGGAGAGACCCATACGAGGAGGCGAAGATATGGATGGGCAGTAGAGTAAATTGACGTTAGATTTAGGGGGGCGGAGAAATTGAGAGAAGATCGAAGAGGGCAGAGGAAAACTAAAAGGTTGAGACGACGATGAAGCTGAACCGTTGCGTCTTAAAACCAAACCTAATTACCCACGAGATTAAGGATTGACGTTTTATTAGTAGATTTATATTACGTAATATATCATAATGGATAATGATCTAGTTATTTTTGATCAAAATGTTTGATCAAAGATTAAACATTGTGATGATCCATCAATCATTGTGATTGTTCATAAATGACACATTCACATCTATATATATATATAGCATTGAATGTGTTTTATATTATCCTCAGAATTTTTTCATCATTCCTGTGTTTTGTATTAGCTGCCTATTAGAGATCTTTCTGTATATCTTCAGCAATTTTTAATTGCAGAATCGTGAAGAATCTAAGATGGATAAAATCGAATCATTACATCATATTTACAAGGTTTAATTTTGATTTATTCCTTTTTTAAAACCCTAATTTTTGTTTTTTGTTCGTGTTTTTTCTTTTGGTGATCAGGACTTAAACGAGAATGAAAGAGTTGCGGTTGAAGGGATACTAGACAATGCCGTTACACAACTAAAAATGGTTCAGTCTCACATCAGAAGAACATTACTTGGAACTGGAAAAGTGTTAGGAAATTTAGCTGCTGGTCTTTGGGAAATGGTAAGAAAATTCTAATCTGGCAAGATATTACCTTATAAATATGTAGTTTGGAGATGTCTTGAGTGCACAACCTATCAAACCGTAGTTTCATTGCGGGCATGGATCTCAACGAGATTTAGTAACTATGTTGGCACTTACTCCCATGGCAAGGAAGTCAGCCACATCAAGTCCTTTTGCTACTTTAAAGGAGTTGAATGTTTGTTGTTGTTCAGGCTTCACGTTTGCATAGCATTTCCTTAATCTGTGTATTTTGGGGGCGAAATATGGATGTTAAGTTTGTAGAGTAAGGGTTCTTTCTGTATGGTCACTAGCTTTAAAAGAGTTTCCTTCTTAACATTGGGAGGTTAGGAAGTGATTTGGTTAGGATGGTGATGTCCCTCCCACCTGGGTGTTTGGTTCTAATTGCTTGGGCCAAAAACTTCTCTTTTACACCCTTGCGTTTGAGGGATGACATAGTGCTGCATTTGGATTCACTTAAAAAGGATGAACTTCTGTTTTCACCCTTCCGTTTCTGTATGATGCCATGTTCATCCCTCTTTCACATTTCTTGTGGGCATATTTTCGTTATAGGATAGAGTATTGTCATGAAGCTCTACGATACACCTTCAGATTGCCATTCTTGAAAAGTTGACGGAACACTTGAAGCATGGTTTAAAAAGGCGTTTGTGGGGCGCGCTTTTGGGCGCTTCAGGTCTTAGGCGCTTCTAGAGCGCCGCTTTATGAATTGGTTTATATTAGAAAATAAAAAGCTGGCCTTTGAAGCCCAGTAGGGCCTGTTTCACGTTTTCTAACTAAATACCAATAAACCTAATTTAAGCGGCATGATAATCATGATGACGATGACCGTCTACATGATGTTATGAATGATGCAGACATTCATGGCTAGTATATTTAAATAGCTCTTGGGTAGAATAGGCAGTATCAGTATGCCATATGCTTAGTTAGTCTAATTGTTCCTTTTATTATGTCTGAATTTCGTAGTTTTCTTTTATTAGGTTGACAAATATATTATTATATATTTTAAAAAGCTCGCTTTCGCTCTACGCTTCTGCAGCGCTTTACGCTTTAGTATGAGAGCGCTTCGCCCCACGCTTTCGCTTTTTAAAACCTTGACTTGAAGGTTCATTAAGTTTAGGGTGATGACTTCCCTAGCATGCAAGTTTTCTTGGTTTAAGGGTGTTAGTGTTTAATGCTGATAGGTTATCCTGGTGATCAGGATTAGTATTAATATCTTATCTGTAACTTTCACTTTGTTCTTGTATTCTTTACTGGGGTTCATGATTATGTATTTCTTACTCCTTTAGCAAAGTGGGCATCCCTCAGGCTCTCATTAGGTTCTTCCAATTTGATGTGTATCATACTTGGCAAGATCCCTCGTTCCCTCGAGTCTGAATGATGCGGAATTGAGCATCTTAGTAAAATAGAAGACCCCGCAATGAATTTCAGAATGTGCTCTGTGATGTGCATCCTAAATATGATAGTTGGTGTTCTATCTTATAGGAAAGTATGCCCTAAAATAGTTGGTGTTTTTTCTTATAGGAAAATATGTCTTAAAATCTATGATTTAGGTCCGTCAGGTTACTATGGTCTTTTCGGCTAATTTTACCTTCTGCAATAGGATATCGGGTGTTCCAGTGCTTGTACCGTAACACTTGTGGTTTCATGGGCATTCCTACAAGTAGCAAAACAGTTAGCATGACATGTTTCTGAATTGAGTATGAAGCAACACTTTACTGATTTAAGCATGGAAGCGTCATCATGTTTTAAGCATTTCATATTCTTTCTTTGTTCATTTGTTTGTGTGTAATTTCAAGCTTAAAACTGAATGAAATTTCTTTTATATTTTAGCTCACGGGATTGTCAAATTCAGCACTAGCAAGCTGGTCATAAACTAGAATGCAAAGAAGATTCTTCGCGGACTAGCTGCAATGAAAGAAGAGCTTCATGATGCATGGATACAATTTGCTCAAAGTATCAGCAGTAGCCAATCGAGAATGGTGAGTCAGTAATTCGTTTGTCAAAGTGAAAACTAGGCTTTGTAGGAAAATAGGTAATTCCCATTGGACACTACTATTCCAAATTGAAAACTAGGCTTTGTCAAATTAAATGAAGTTTTGAGAATAAAAAACACAAAACTTTAGCCTTACGTAAAGCAACAGAAACTTACCTCAGTGACTGCTCTCCCACTAGGTCGATTATCGCCCTCCAGTAAAACAAAAATATTCAGCAAAGCATAAAAAACAAAAACACAAAACAATAAACATTTGTTTGATTAATTACCACGAAAAACCGATTTAATTTATCATAAAACAAATCTCTTGTATTCTCGAGAGCAATATATTCACGACTTATTGAAGTCCGTAGTATTGATGATGATGATGAAGTTTTTTTATTCATAATTTGCTTCATTGATGGATTAATTTCTCGACCATTTTTGGGTTTGTAATTTTGATGATGGTTGTGTTTTAAGAGTTAGAAATAAATCAAAATGCTTTTATTCTAGGGTTTTAAATATGAAGTAGTAAGACAATATGGTGATAAAAGAGACCGAGGAAGTTGATATTGATTTGATATAAATATATATAAAAATTAAATATGAACAACTACATAAAACAACTAGATATGATTTCATAATAGATGACAACGTACCCTACGAAGTTGATTAGCAATTTCGTTAAATTGCTTTATTGTTGCTTCTACAGCGGCATAATTAACATCTCCAAAAAAAGAAAAAATCTGCTGGTGTTCCCGCCATTTTCTTGGGGGTATGTGATTTTCTTCTATCTGATGTGATCGAGTTATTATTATTAGGGTTGAGGGATGAGTTAGTGGAACGAAATGTAGTTAAGGCTGATTTATTGAATATAATCCTATATTTATTGGGTTATGTGGACAATTTAAAATGAATCTCAACTAATTAACTAAATATATTTATTTGTACCGTTGTATTTTGTGATCTATATAATTTAGGAAATCAATTTTGGAAAATCAAAATTTTATTTCCTTTCAAAATAGAATTTTCAAAAACACAAAATTTTGAATTCTATTTTGAAAAGAAATAAAATTTTCAAAATTTTGAATTTTGAAAGGAAAACCAAAATTCAAAATTTTGATTTCCTAAATTATATAGATCACAAAATACAACGGTACAAATAAATATAATGTAGGATTATATTCAATAAATCATCCTTAACTACATTTCGTTCCACTAACCCACTCATCCCTTTCTTTCGAAATCCTAATAATAATAATTTGATCGCATCAGACAGAAGAAAATCACATACTCCCAAGAAAATGGCCGGAATACCAGAAGAAGAAGAAATTAGAGATGTTAATTATGCTGCTGTAAAAGCAACAATAAAGTAATTTAATGATATTGAAATTGCTAATCAACTTTGCAGTGTACGTTGTCATCTATTATGAAATCATATCTAGTTGATTTATGTAGTTGTTCATATTTAGTTTTTGTATGTATTTATATAAAATCAATATCAATTTCCTCGGTCTCTTTTATCATCCCATTTGTCTTACTACTCCATATTTAAAACCCTAGAATAAAAGCATTTTGATTTATTTCTAACTCTTAAAACACAACCATCATCAAAATTACAAACCCAAAATGACTGGGAAATTAATCCATCAATGAAGCAATTATGAATGAAAAAACTTCATCATCATCAATACTACCGACTTCAACAAGTCCTGAATATATTGCTCTCGAGAATACACGAGATTTGTTTTATGATAAATTAAATCGGTTTTTCGTGGTAATTAATATAACAAATGTTTTGTGTTTTTTATACTTTGCTGAATATTTTTGTTTTACAGGAGGGCGATAATCGACCTAGTGGGAGAGCAGTCACTGAGGTAAGTTTCCGTCGCTTTACGTAAGGCTAAGTTTTATGTTTTTTATTCGTTTGTCAAAGTGAAAACTAGGCTTAAACACTCTTGTGCATTCGTGTGGACTAACTTCACTACATTCTAATGGTGCATAAGAATCTTGTAGTAGGATTCAACAAGTAAAATAGGTAGCAAATAGTATTTTGAATAGCTTAACAAGAAGTTTATTTAGTATAATGACATCGCATCAGTTTACATTACATTGTAAACATTATAGCTATGTTGATGATTCTTCTGAACTTGATTGCACTGCATTCAGTAAGGGAGGACTTATTCAGTCGTGCACTTAAAAATGTTTAAACTTGACTTGCTGAGCAGAACTAGAGCTCAAAATTTTATTTGGCTGTGAAATTTTTGCTCAGCAGACCATCAATTTTGCAATTGTACTGATCCATTGGCCACACCTTTATATTTTGGTTGAGTATGGAGGAAAACATAAATATCTGTGGAGAGTTGATCGATTTACTTACAAAGAATAATAAGGCAGTTACATGAATAATGGCTTGTTAAGATCTTACTTAGTTGTCACCTTGAAACCTGCACCAAGCTCTTGAGAAATTATATCTAAGGGTGTCAATGGATGTCCGAAAACTCCGGTATCCGTTCGAATTCGCATTCGAAAAATCAAATATTGTTCGAAAATAATTTTCGGATTCCGATATCCGAATTATTTTATCCGAAAATGTAACTAATCGGATATGGAGGTATTCGCATCCGAAATATCTGTATCCGAAATTTATGTATGAATATATATATATTTTTTAGACCTAGGAAAGTGTATATCGTATCTATTATTTTTATTTACCTTTATATTTTGGCATTTTGTTAAATTTTATTAAAAAACATAAATAATTCTTTTAATTTTTATTATGTAAACATTAATCTTGTGCAAAAATAAAAATATAATATTATTATCTTTTCTTATGATTTCGGATCGGATAATTATCCGAAATCCGGATACGAATTCGAAGTAAAAATTACTATATCCATTCGGATTTCGAATCGAATTCGGATAGTATATGGTATTTTCGGATACGGATGCGGATAGTGCCCTATCCGCATCCGTATGCATCCGTTTACACCCTTAATTATATCTATAGTAATTATAACTTTTATTGTAATCTATAGTAAAACATATCCATCTCATATCTGGTGCGC
>JAJJMB010010315.1:2156993-2191951 GCA_023531105.1 Papaver atlanticum | reverse complement strand
GAATTATATCTACTTTTGGGATTTCCATGAACTGTTTCTTTTTATGTCATAATTTTCCGTTTTGGGGACTACCAAATTCTCTTTGACGCATTGTTTTGTTCCATTCAACTGTTCTGGGAAATCTCGATTAGATCTTGTAACTAGAATCAGCAAGATTCTGCTGTAAAGAACAATAATCCATTTTATAGAGAACATTTACTAATAAGTTGTGTTCAATTTTACCGCGAAGCTGATTTGTTATGTATCATCCATAGCAAGTTTCTTGTAGCAAAAAATTGGTTGCACTGCAAATGTTATACAGTAGCACCAAATTCTGCAGTTCAAAATGTCATCAGATGAGTAGTGCATTGCCTTAGAAATCCTAGTAGGGTATTTCATCACTCATCAAGCTCCACAGCATTCAGATCTCAGTGACTGTGACTGTTTCATGAGCTTTGGTTTGATTTCTAGTTACGAGACAGTAAGATTAAGCATAAAACCCCAATTTTCCAAAATTTTTTAGTCTTGATGTTGAAGCTCATCCAGGTTTTTTTTATTTATTGTGGATGCATTGCAGGATGAAGCTTTAGTGGGAAAGAAAGGCCGTCAAAGGGAAAATTGGTTGAGGAATTAAAGATTGTCGAAGAGTGTCCAATCTCTATCAGCAGAATTCGACTTTCTACACAAAGCCGACCATCTGTTTCATGTGACACTTGCAATTTCATCTGGGTTGCATCTCCAAGTGGTTCTCAATCTCTAAGAATTCAATATGCCCGTTATGTGGATTTAAATTTAAATCAGGAGGTGTGCTGCAACTGACCGTAGCTAAGAAATCCCAACACAGCATTTGTTACCCACTTCTTTGAATTGACATGCATGACAGTCCGATAGTAAGGTATGTGCTACACATTTTTTTGATTGCTAGATTTCACAGTAATGGTCGAAAAGAAAGATAAATATCGAAAGAAGTAAAAAAATTAGAAACAATTCCTCAGTATTTTTCAGCCAAAACATCCTACAGTGTTTATATGTTAGGGCCTATTTTTGATGATATTATTGGTGACGGGTGTATAGATGTGACTATACTGAGCATGGTTTTTCATGGTGCCATCAGCAAACACCATAGATGCGATTAAAAACGCAAGGAGAACTGTTTGATTTTTAAGTCGGAGTTAATCTTCTTCGTTTTAATATCTTTTGCCGAAAACACTCATTGTAAATTATCTTCATTGGAGCAGGGACATGATGAAGTTCTTTGAGAACAATATTTCTGGACGTGACTTTGTGAAATCCAGGTCTGCGAAAATATCTATGCATTTGTGCTACCAGTAATCCTGCTCAGATTTAGTAGATCTGTTCATTGAAGAGGGATTCGTGGAGACCAAACGCCTGTTGATTACAACTCATCTACTGCAGTAACTGCGAGAAGTTTTATTCGACTATTTCGAGCAGCTTCTTTAGTTCTAATGACTCGAATCGTTCCTTTAGTTGCTGAAATCCAAGGTATCTCTCTAGCTATTGATTTAGCTCTGAAGTTGAAGGTGCAGAAGGTCATTATTTGAAGGGGATTGCCAAAGTCTTATCCGCATCATAAACAAAGAAACTGCAGTTATCCCTTGAAAAGTTCTGTGAATAACTGAAGATATTCAAGCTCAGTGCCTCCTCTTTTGCTCAATCCAGTTCAAATTCGTCAAGAGAGAAATCAGTTAAGTGGCTCATATTCTTGGCAAACGTTCTTTGGATTTTCTCGCAACGCTCCTCTCTGCATTTCTAGTTTTTTTTTTCTTGTTCTGTTTACTGTAGTAGTTTTGTTTTGCTGTTTTTTTTCTTTCTTAAAGAACTGATTTTTAATAATGTTAATTCAGCCACCTCGGTTATCAAAAGAAGAATGTAGAATTCAAGCATGTATGTCGACAGACTTTTATATTGGCAGCATATGTACTAAGAAGGATCTTTACCAAGTAAAATTTCTGTGATCACCGTTTACCCACAAGTTGGTACTGGAACCCCACAATACAGTTTACGTGGAAAATGTGAACCAATCAAATCCTTTATATATCCCAACACACCCAAAAACAGTAAACAAAACAAGAAAACAAGAAAATATTTTACTTCTTTTTCAGACTCCGAAAAATTCATCCATGGCTAATTCACTAGTGCAATCTTCAGTTCTTCTCTCCAAATTCTCTTCATCATCACCATCTTCAACATCTTCTTCTTCTTCTTGTTCTCTTCCATGTATTAGCAACATACCCTCAAAATCAACAGTTCAGAGAAAGAGAAGTGTGGTTCTTAGAGCAGCAAGTATTGAAAAGGCTCTAAATGATTTGCCAGCAGATGTTGATAAAGTAATTGACGGTGTTGAAAAGGCTCTTACACCTACCTCTGAAATTAAGGTCAAATTGCTGGTGAGTTGAGCTGATTTTGCTTTAATTTCATTTTCATTATGCTTAATTGCAACTCTGATTCTGAAATTTTGATTAACACTAGCCTTTATAAGCATAAAAATTGAGAGGGTTTGCTTAAATCATTGCAGAGTATCGTTGCGGGACTGAATAAAGGACTCGCTGCGAATGCAGAAGATATGGAAAAGGCAGATGCTGCTGCCAAGGAACTCGAAGCTGCGGGAGGAACTGTTGACATCTCAGAAGACCAAGAGAAGTTGCAAGGGAGATGGAAATTGGTATACAGCAGTGGATTCTCATCGCGTACTCTTGGTGGGAGCCGTCCTGGGCCTCCCATTGGAAGGCTACTACCAATAACACTTGGCCAGGTATGCTTGTAATAATTAGTTCTCGTAACACAGTCTTATAATAGAGTCAACTTGAATAAATAACCTAACTAAAGTTATAATTTGCTTTCTTATTTCAGGTTTTCCAGAGAATTGATGTCTTCAGCAAAGATTTTGATAACATAGTGGAGCTTCAATTGGGTGCTCCTTGGCCGCTTCCACCAATAGAAGCTACAGCCACATTGGAACACAAGTTTGAACTCACAGGTTAGTGTCTCTACAACAACCATGTTACCAAACAGATTTTGTTTCATAATGCTTGAGGATACGAGAGAATACAAAGGAACAGTTTAGATAAAGAAATTAGACAAGATCAGGCCAATCTGGCCATATATTACTAGAGGCCGACTCCAAACTGTAAAACAAGCCATGACTTTGGGGGAGTTGCATAGAGCAGCCCCCCGTTATGTGCAGGATCTTAGCTGTTCACCTTGATGTCGTGTATGAGATCATCACATGAAATATAATCCTCGCTAATACTACTGTTGACGGAGAAACTATAAATTCCTAAAATTCACTCCCGAGGCTGGTTATTGGCGCCCAATAGAGCACCAAGTGGGTTTCAGGGTTGTGAAATACAGCCATTGTACTCTTGTCAACTCTAGCAAACGTTTCTTTTTCATTTCATTGCCCATTCTCCGTTCAAACAACTGAAGTTTGTGTTAGGTTATTCAGAACTGTTCGCAAAAACACTTTTGTGTTTCTACTTATTTGGAACATTTCTTTACATTATGTGTTGTCATGTCTAGGATCTAACAAGGTGAAAATAGTATTCGAGAAAACGACGGTGAAGACTACTGGGAACTTATCACAGCTTCCACTACTCGAGGTGCCTCGAATTCCAGATTCATTTAGGCCTTCATCCAGAACAGGCAGTGGTGAGTTTGAAATTACATATCTGGATGCTGATACTCGTATCACAAGGGGAGATAGAGGTGAGTTGAGGGTGTTCGTAAAGGCATAATTTCAAGCATGATTTTGAATTACATATTGCTTGTGAACGTGCACTTCACTGTTGTAATAATACCATTTTTACATAATCCTTTACCATGTTACAAAGACTTAATACTTTAGGGCATTGTATTCAGGGCAATTCATATACCCCAAACTTTCATATATACACTCAAATACCTAAAATATAAGCAAATTGGCAATTCCTTGTGGATGTGTTGGTGCTTTTGGGTTTTGTCTTACCTTCTTGCTCTGGATGAAGTCCCTCTTGAGCTCTATGAGGCTTTCAGTTGTTGTTAATGGTAGGGCTGTGGGATATTTCGGATACTGCCGTGGTGTTAAGCAGGGTGACCTCTTGTCTCCTCTCTTATTGTGCTTGGCTGAAGACGTCCTAAGTAGAAGCATTAGCAATCTCGCCGCTAGAGGTTTGATTGGCCCTATTTTTTGTAGAGGGGTCTCTGTTCCAACTCATTGCAGACAACATCATGGTGTTCTGCAAAGGCTTTCCCAAAGATGTTGACAATATTATGTCATCATTTGATCAGTAATGCGAAGTGTACTACGTATCCTAGTAGAAGGCTTTATTCATTTTGGAATGAAAGGTGGTGCTTTTAAGTGCTGACTAGCACGGCAAAACTCCAGGTTCATTTCAGAAACTAAGCAATAGGTTTCAAAACATGATCCAAATTCCAAAACATGCCTTGAGACATCATGTAAACCATTCAGTCCAACTAGCTAAAACAACAAAATTGAAGAGATGAAATTCAGTTTTTTTTTTTTTTTTTGTAAAGCAAATATTGAGTACAATACTTGAAACAAGACTCAACTGATGACATGTAGCGGTTGCAAGCTTAGCAATCCGAGTACCCAGTTCTGTGTGAAAATTAATACATAATGCAGAAAACGTGGGAAGTAGACGGTAAATTTAAACATCTACTTTTACTATTAACAGTAGTGGGGAACCCAGGCAAATACACATCGACAATTTTAAAGCCGTGAATTAGAAATGAACATCCTAAAGTAGCTTTAGTACAAATACCATCCTCAAAGGAGAATGGTGTCATATATTTCCGCGTAGCTGTAATACTTTTGACGGAAGTGCGACAAGAGGCAGTAGATGAGTTTGTCATCGGCAACTCATAGTTGGTGCGAGTGTTTGGTCCACGGAGGGCAAGGGCTGCATCACCATAGGCACACATTGCATCCTCTACTGTGTCAAATGTACCTAACCTTCTGAAGGGAGTCTTTGATCTCAGCCACCCAACTCCCAGACGGTCTTTCTGTCTTTACTCCGACAAATGTACGAGAACTACTACCGCCGCCAACATCAGACAAAAATGAGAAAGCATTTCTTTTCACATGACCTCTGATTGGTCCTCGCATAGTGTTATTGTTGCTGCTTAAGGAGGCTGCCATAAGATGCAGTTGATGATTCAAACCTCATGGTGTAGAATAACCGCCTTGTAAACACAAAGAGGGTTGGCAAAAAGGATCTAAAGTGGGAAAAGAAGACCAATGAGAAACGGTTCAACATAGCATGAATCCAAAATCTATCTATGCAATAAAAATAAATTGCAACCTTGCTATTGCAGGCCAACAAAATTACAAACCGCTAAGCCGCAGGTGTCAACAACAGGCAAGGTTAAACCAAAAGACTCGAAAAGACATCTATTAATGTTATCTATACTGTTGGTGCATTCCAACCTGAAACACAATATGTAGTCCATTACCTTTTTAAATCAGTTCCTTCCAACATCACATCTGTCCACTTTAAGATACTAATACTATACAGTAGTTGTAATGGAATTTCTCATTTTCGAATTAAGATCACAATTTTTTTTCTACCAAGAATCCACACTCAAAATGGAGAATGATCATGCAGAAAAAGTCAAAATACCAAATAGGGTGCTAAAGCAAAGAAGTTCAAGTATGCACATCAGTCCAAGCAAGACTTTGGCCTAATTTGGTTTTGGGGTAAGTGCAGCTGGCTTAGCTAATCTGAGTGAGACTTGAAATGACATTCGTACTAGCTAGTAGTCATCACTCATCAGAAATGAAGATCATTTTTGGTGTCAAATACAGTACTTAACTCTGATTTTGGTTATCCAAAGTATTTTGTGACAAAATGAAAAGAAAAAACTTTCTGAAATCTATTTACCTGGCTCTGGGTAGCTTGCTTCCTCATCAATTTTAAGAAGCATAGAGCTGGGACAACAATTGCCTACACAAAGATCATACTCGTCAAATTTAAAAGTAAAATGTGAGGAACAATTTAAAAAAAACACCAGAAAGAAAGAGAAAAGTAAGGAAGAGCTTTATCAGCAGTTCAAAACAAATTAAGTTTGTGCCTACCACAATTATACCGAGGAGAAAACTGATTGACAAGACCTGAAAATTGGAATAAGCCTTTGTTTACCACTTGAGAGACATTAAGTAAAATGTCAGATCAAAGCAGATTAGGTCTTTTCTTCGTGATTTCTGAACCAAGACACATGCAAACAACTCCCCGGAACATAGGATCCACGAATACTCCATCCCCAATAAAATTCGCTCACTCTAATGAATGATGCCACTAGATTACACTGAAGTCTCTCTCATACCCCTCCAAGTTGAACTCAGTGATTCATAACCGATGGATGACCCCTTCTCTCACTTTGTTTCCCACCTGGTATTTGCATCTTCTAGCTGCTTCACTACCTCTCTCATTGTAGGTCTCTCATTCGGGTCAGTTCGTGTACATTGTAAAGCCACCAACAGTACTTTAGTAACTTCTTCCGTCAGTGAGGAAACCACAATTTCATCCAAGAGGCTTGAATCAACAATGCTATCAATGGATTTCTGAGTACTCCATGTAGAGTTCACCCACCTCACGATGTCAATTCCTTCTGGAAACGAAGCATCTAAAGCCTTCTTTCTAGATATTAATTCAAGTAGAACTACACCATAACTGTAAACATCTGATTCTGGTTTCCTTATCATTGTATATGCACTCTCTGCATGTACACAGTACAAAATCGATGACAATTTGAAGTTTGGAACATGAAAGCATATTAATATAAAAACAAACATATGGCAGAATCAGTAAATATCACATTCGACCTCCTTAGGTAAAAAGGAGAAAGGTAGAGTTGATAATCAATCATTCTTTCACATGGCAACCTCAATAGCAACTTAGCTAACAATCAGGCTTTTCTATTTAGATAACCATTTCTAAACTGCACACCATGTTTTCGTAACAACGGTCTTAAATTTTAACTATAACAAAATTTATGTGTCTCAGTAGTTAATGTGGCACTGTATTGTATGCAGAACAGAAGTATCCAGAGATATATCAATTAACTGAAAAGATTTTGATAATAATACATTAATACCTGGTGCAATGTATCCAGTGGTACCCGCAATCGAGATTGATTGAATGGAAGCGGAAGATTGATCCATGAGTTTTGCAACGCCGAAGTCAGAGATATGGGCTTCCATTTCTGAGTCTAAGAGTATGTTGTTAGGCTTGATGTCTCGATGCACAATAGCAGGATGACAGTCCTGGTGAAGATAACACAATCCTTCAGCGGTTCCTAGAGCTATCTTATAGCGAACATCCCATCTGATGTCTGGAGTCGGACTAATCTCATGCAAAACATCATATAGACTACCATTCTGCATGTACTTGTACAAGATCAGCCCATAATCCTTTCTCATGCAGATTTCTTCTAACCTTACCAAATTCCGGTGTCTTATTTGTCCAACAGTTTCAATTTCTCTAATCATACTTGCACTTGCTCCCTTCAGACCTACAAAATCAAGCTTCTTCACTGCATAGTGATTCTCCTCACTAATGGATGCCTTATAAACAATTCCATGTGCTCCTCTTCCTATAACAAATCTCTCACTCAAATTCTCTGTAGCTTTCATAATTTTGCTTATTAGAGGTGATAGATCACCTTCATCAGAAACTTCTTCCTTCATTTCTTGTTTTCTTTTGGAAAGAAACATACATCCCAAAACCAGAACCACCACGATAACGACAGAGCTAATAGCAATGATTACAATCTTTACTCTGCTAAGACTGTTGCGGCTCCTTGATCGATCACCACAGATAACCAAACTGTTGTTACTCTCAGTACAAGATACGTCGGATCCCAACGGACAAGGAACACAAAGGCCTGGATTTCCCAAGAAGGAAGTCGGAGAAGAATTTAAGAACTTCATCAGCGTCCGTGGTATCTGACCACTGAAAGAATTGTACGAAACATTCAATTCGATTAATGAGAGGAGCTCACCTATTGGTGCCAGACTTCCTGTCATATTGTTGACAGATATATCGAGTTTTTGGAGTTTGCGCAACTTCCCCAACTCTACAGGAATTTTGCCTGTAAGTGCATTGCCACTCAGATTCAAAGCATATACCGAGTCATGCAACCTGCCAAATGATCGTGGGATGGAACCTCCAAACAAATTTCCACCCAGCTGTAACTCCAAAAGATGTTCAAACTCTGGAAAGAAATCAGGAATTTCTCCATTCAACTGGTTTTCCTGAAGTTTCAAGTTAGATAATAGCCTCAAGCTCCTTAAACCAGATGGTATGGGACCACTCAATTTGTTAAAACCCACATCAAGATAATACAATTTGGTACACTTCGAGATTTGTTGAGGCAACGAACCTTGCAAATTGTTACCAGATAGGTCTAAAACTTGCAGCTTAATAAGATTACCCAAACTTGACGGAAGTTTTCCACTCAAACTATTTCCTCTAATATCCATGAAAGACAAGCTTGAATTTTCTACAAAATCCGGAAAGAGTCCGGTGAGATTGTTTTGTTTAAGATTCAACCTGTTCAAAGTCGAACAGCTACCGACATCAGAAGGTATGTAACCATGCAGCTTATTCAGTCCCAAATTCAGAATTTGCAATTGTCTTCCGAAGCACAGATTCGGTGGGATTTCACCAGAGAAGCTGTTATTAACGAAATCAAGTTCCAGCAAAGAACTGTTTATCCCCAACTTTTCTGGTATGATGCCGGAAAAATTGTTATTAAAAAGAGAGATATTTTTCAAATGAAGAAGCTCAGTCATGACTACAGGTAATTCACCAGAAAGGCTGTTACTATAAACAATTACATTCTCTAGAGTTTGAATCCTCCAAACACTCAACGGGATCTCCCCAGTTAACTTATTCACATACAAATAAAGTGTCTGTAATTTGCTACAAAGCCCCAACTCACTAGGAATTTCCCCTTCAAGCTGATTATTACTAGCTTCAAACACTGTCAAGGACCTACATTTTCCTATCTCAGCTGGTATTTTCCCAGATAAAAGATTTTCAGAAAGGTAAAGCTCAGTCAGTTCAGTCATTAAACCAATCGATGACGGGATTCCACCAGTTAATTTATTATCTGCCACCGAAAAAACTTGCAAACTAGTACAATTTCCCAACTCCCTGGGAATTTCACCATCAAAACGGTTAGACGACAAATCCAATGTGCTTAATGTCTTGCAATTACTACCACCAAAACCTTCAGAAATCCCACCTTCTAGACTGTTAGAACCCGCATCAAACACATTCAGCAGCTTAAGATTACTCAAACTTTTCGGCAACACACCAGTGAAATTGTTATCCTTAAAATATATCTCAGTCAATTTAGTGCAATTACCAATTGAGTAAGGTACACTCCCAGACAATTTATTCGAATACAAATACAACAAACTAAGATTCGTCATGTTACCTATATTGCTTGAGATCGAACCCGTTAACTGATTCGACGAAAGAAGAACTGATTCCAAATTTTCCATCAAAAACAAAGATTCTGGTATTTCTCCACTCAACAAATTATCATAAATCGCCAAGTAATACAACTTCCTCAAATTCTTCAAACTATCAGGCAAACTTCCATTCATAGTGTTAAAAGATAGATCTAAGTAAGTAAGTTCACTACAATTACCTAATTCACTTGGAATTTCCCCATAAAAACTATTATCACCCAAATCAATAGTCTGAATAGATCTTAATTTTCCAATTTCATGACCTAATTTCCCAGTAATATTAGAACTAGTTAATGTAAGTGAGATTATTTTGTGTTTATGGTTACATTTAATTCCATTCCACTTACATGGTGTTGAACCTGTAGAGTTCCAATTAGAATTATATGAAGATGATAATGATACTGATGAAATCCAGTTTTGAGAAAGGGAGAGTAAAGTTAAACCATCAGGTGATAAAGCAGAGACAACAGAAGGGAAAATGAAGAAGAATATGAAGAATGAGTTTAGAAGTGGTTTATCAAAGATTATCATTACCTCTTGAGCTGCTGCTTTAACCATAATTGATGCCTAACAGAGTGACGATACTGAAGAAGTAGCAGAAGAAGAAGATTTTGCTAGTTGTTAAAAAACTGAATATTTTGGTTGTTTTGGAATTGTCTTTTGCTGTGAGTGAGAACTGAGAAGAATAAGAAATGAGCACAGAGCGAATGAGAATGGGAATGAAATTTTTATATATTCGGTTGGTGTTTTTGGTGGTTAATATTTTAAATGATAATTTGGCACGTTTTATTATTTAGCAAGGGTCAAGTTTGTGAACATGCAATGTAATTTCCCGGAAGCAGAAGTGGCCAAAGTTGCTGAAGCCAAAAGGTATGTTGGACTTGGAGATTGGAAGCACTTCTATGAACTGCAACTTTCATCTTTTTTTCAAGTGGACCTTACCACAGTTATCTCTAGTCGACGCGGGGACAAATGTCGACTGGAGATCACTCTCTCGTCACTGCCTTTTTAGAGTTCATGTTAACTCCACTGAGGTACAGTAGTGGGATTCTCTGATGCACGCCGCATAACTTTATCCGTTCATAAACTAATATGGTGCCATTTGTAGATTTTTGCTTAAAAGATCGAAGTCTTTCGTTTTCTTTTTGACTTCTCCGGTTTTTTTTTTTTTTTTTTTTGTTTTGTTGTTGTTGTTGCTGCTGTTGTTGAAGGAAAGTCTTTGGTTTCTCAATCAAACTTCTGTTAGGCATTTCTCCTTTTCTGATAATAAACTTGTTAGGTTGTTTTAGGTCATGTGTAAAATTGCTAAGATTTTATCTACTTTATATTTTTTGCCAAAAATAAACTTATGTTGATTTTTTTTTTTATCGAATTAGAAAGTGGTTCCATAAGGGTACATCATATTCATAGTCATTTTAAACAATTTGATTTGAAAAAGACGAAATTGTATGGTTCTAAAATGTTATAGAGTTGTGCTAGGTGCTAAAAGGTGGTGTTGTGAACATTGAAGAAGACTGTGGTTCAAACGGATTTCACTCTGGATATCTGGAGACTGGAATACGCATGCATCTCCGTCCCCATCCATTAGACGCAATTTAAAATTTTCATATCAAGCAGATAGTGGAAGGATCAATAGTCAGTGTAAAGTTTTTTTTTTCTTTTAGCGATCACCAACGGGAATTGAACCCCTAACCTATAACTTGGGAGTTAAACCCCTGGCCAACTGGGCTAATCCACGTTAGTTTTAGTCAGTGTAAAGTTGGGTCAGACTAGACATCTCAGATATTTTTTTTATTAAACATGCCTTGCCAGGTATGATAAGATTGTCTTTTTTTTTTTGTTAACCATTTTTAATTTCTATTCGTAGTTTAAGGTCGCTTATAATATTCTCGACGAAATGTTTTAGGTGTCTTGGAATAAAATCACTAATCCTAAGAAGAATGGTGGTTTCAGTGTAAAGAATCTGAAGCTCATTAATTTGACTTTGCTTTCTAAGTTGATTCGGAGATACACTAGAGAAACAGATGCATTGTGGAGGAAGATTTGACATCCTTCTTGCATGTGGACGATTCTCTGTCTCAGGGGAGGGATTACTGAAAAAGCATTTTGAAGACAAGTTCTTTGATTTAGGAAACATATGCATTATGGAGGAAGATTGGACATCTTTCTTGCATGTGGATGATTCTCTGTCTAAGGGGAGGGATTACTGAAAAAGAATTTTGAAGACAAGTTCTTTGATTCAGGACAAGTATGAGTTTAAGGTGAATAGTTGGAATGCTATGAGGTTTTGGTTAGTCAATTGGGGTACTAATGACCCTCTCAAAGATGGATTTCCTACTAACATTTTAAGTCTAAAGAAGAATGTTTATATAACTGAAGTTATGATAGTAATGGTAGACTACATTGTAATACTAGAAGGAATATGCTCATTGCTGAACAAAAGGAATGAAACTTATTGTGTAATGAATTCGGTCATGTTCCATAATTTGCAGATGGTGAACTCGTGCTTTCCTACAACGGTAATTACAATGTGCAGAAATGCTATGAGATGCAGCTGGAGGAAAGTAGCGTCTGCAATTTTCAGATTTTTTCAGTGGACTTACTTCCATAATAATATCCCTAGTCTTTCTATGCTTAGGCACATAGGGATGAATATAGCTTCATAAGTATGTCATTTGTGTCAGCAAGAAATTGAAACGGTAGACCATTTGTTTGTGACGTGCACTTACTCTTATGATGCTTGAATACCTTTTATAGGATCCTTTAAAATGGATTGGATTATGCTGCAACTTTGTTTCGACTATTCGAAGTTTCGGTTCCGATATAAGTTGAGAGACCAAAGATTTTTGGGAGAAGATGAATTATGATGTGCTTTGCCACTTATAGAGGGACATAAATGAGAGAGTATCTGGTGCTAGGCATAAATTAAGATTTGATATAGTTATGCTATAAAGCAGATTATTGTTCTTTGGTTTCATGACAAAGAAACTGTTAAAGACATTGATGTAAAATCGATTTTGTTCATCGGGAGTCTGTACTTCATTTGTAATGTAAGTGTTCAATTGGGAGTCCGTTTTCACTTGTACTATAAGTGTTTAAACCTTCCTGGGATGTACATATTTTTCTTTAATATTACCTTCATTTTTATCATCGAGAACACCAGGAATAAGTTCCAAAGATCAACGTGTTTTCTTATCAAAGTAGTTCTTTTCCTTTTTGATTTCTCCAGTCTTTATTTTCTCTATCAAACCTCTGTTAGGTATTCTTTTTCTGAGAATAAACTTGTTTTGGGTAGCCACGAGTAAACTCGCTAAGAATAAACCGATGTTACGATTTTATTTATTTTTTCTTGGATTTTATTTATTTTTTCTTTTTTGCTAAGAGTAAACTTATGTTAGGTTTTTTTATCGGATTAGAAAGTAGTTATACGAGGATATATCATACCCATATAGTCATTTTAAACAATTTGATTTGAAAAAGACGAAATCGTATAGTCCAAAATTGTTGTAGATTTATGTTAGGTATTCTTTCGCTAACAAGTGGTGTTGTGAACACTGAAGAAGACTGCAGCGAGAGTCCAAAAAGATTTTATCTGATATTTAGAATGCGCATGCATCCCCATTCCCATCCTATTAGCTACAGTTTAAAAGTTTTTATATCAAGCAGTTAACAGAAGATCAATAGCCAGTGTAAATTGGCTCAGACCGGATGCCGTGACCTTTTTTTATTAAATATGCCTTGCTAGACGGGATTAAATTCTTTTATTTTTGTTTTTTTCTTAACCATTTTCAAAATTTTATTCGTAGTTCAAAGTCGATTATAATATGGTAAAGGAAATGTGTTAGGTGTCCTGGAAGAAAATTTGTACTCCTAAGAAGAAATGGTGGTTTGAGTGTAAAGAATCTAAAGCTCACTTATTTGGCTTTGCTTTATAAGTGGATTTGGAGATACTGATGTGAGTTTTAATTGTAGTGAAAGTGGTGAAAAGGTTCGATGCTCGAACTTGTGAAGGATTCTTTTAGACTCAAATTAACTAAAATAAAATTGTATCAAATTATAAAAAAGACACCGAGACTTTGGATTCCACCATTTACCAATTATTTGATAAATTCTAATCAATATTCATGCAATATTTTTCTTTAAGTTGACTCTAATATTTGCCTCTAATTTGGTTCTTGAAGTAATAATTGTAAGCACGAAGCATGAAACATCAAAAGTATTAAAACCAAGCATGTCCCATCAAAACACTTCACAACTACTCAATAAAAACCAATTTTTCTTTTAAATTCTATGCAAAAAATCATGTAAAATAATTGCAATAATTAATAAAAATAGAATTATACCACTTTTCATGGAACAATGGCTTCCTCCGTCGCCTCGGCTAAGGGGTTTAGCTCCTCATATTAATCTCTTGCTCAAAATACATCTTTGGTGTTCAAAAGTTGATTAAAAGAGTGAAAAGTTCTAAACAGCGGGTTTTGTAACTAATATAAGTGTTACAGAACCTATTTCTACCGAGAAACTGTTGCGACCAGAAGATAATTGTTGCAAAAATTGTTACAAAAGGTTTAAAGTTTGAAAGTTACGGTCACAGAATCTGCGACTTTCTTTTTCTGCTGTTTATGTTCTTCTTCTTCTCCGGCCACGGCTTGCACCAGCAGAAACGTGATTTCTTCCAATGGTTTTTCTAGCTTCTCTAAGGCTCTAAACTTCCCCTAACTTCTTCCTCTCCTTCCTAGGACCCTAACCAACCCTTTTATACGTAGTAGAGCAAAGAAAATTCGAGAATAAACTTGGTTTTTTCCTCCACAGCACGTTAAGTTATTTCTTTTTTTTCTTCTGTTTCACGTGCATTCGATTGTCCAAACTCCTCCCTTGATAGAAACAAGTCCTTAATAAGAGTTTCCTTCCTCTTCTTCACGTAAATTTCTAAAAAATAAACCAAGAAACTTCCCAAAAATAGAACGTGATATTTTAACCATTTTTCGCTTCCAATTCGAGTTCTAGCCACTTTGGATCCATTCCAACACCCTTACCTCGCCTGTTAGGTCCATACGAACAAACCCAATCAAATCCAGCCCTTTAATCTCCCTAAAAATCAATCAAAAAATTCAACCACAAAATCGTCTGTTTTCTGAAAATTTTCCCGCCAAATTTCTGTTTTTGAAAACGTGAAGAAATTTGTCCTCCCCCTATCCAGTCTCGGTCTGTGCTTAGCAGCTGCTTGGAAATGGGTTACCCCTTATCCAAAATGAGAGTCCGAATAGCAAATGTCCTCCCAGGAGCCTTTAGCAACTTTTCGAGCCAATTTTCCCGCAAAAGCCTATTCCTCCAAAATACACCTACAAGGGATAAAATATCAAAATTAGTACAAAAATGGGTACTAATACTATACATAAAAGAGATGAAAATAGACACATAAATGCGTCTATCAGATACATTAGAGAGAAAAATGCATCGTGGAGGAATATATATGCAAGAAAAGTTTAAAAGAAAGTAGGATGTCTTCTTGCTTGTGGATGATTCTCTGCATCGAGAGATGGATTTTTGGAAAAACATTTTGAAGAAAAGTTATTTGATTCGGCACAATTGTGGTCAGTTTAAGGTGAATAATGGGAAGGCTATGAGGTTTTGGTAAGATAACTGGTGTACTAGTGACCCTCTTAAAGATAAATATCTTGCAGCATTTAAAGTCTATAAAGACAAGAATGCTTCTATAACTGAAATGGTTAGTAATGACAGAATACATTGTAAAACTAGAAGAAATATGATTGTTGCAGAGAAAATTGAGTGAAACTTATTTTATAATGAATTAGGTCATGTTTCTTAATTTGTGTATGGTGATCATATGCTTTCCTACAATGGTTATTACAATGTGCAGAAATGTTATGAGATGAAGCCAGAGGAAAGTAGCATCTACAATTTTCAGAAATTCCCATGGAAACATCAAATTCCTCCCGAGGTAAAATTTTTCCATGGACTTCCTTTCAAAATATATACATATCTTTTTATGCTTCGGCACAAAGGGGTGAATGTAGCTTCAGAAGTATACAGTTGGTTTATTCTCCTAGAATTACGATATACAAATACTTTGTATCTTTATTAGTGTCATTAATATATTTTGTTAGTGCCCATTTTATATTATTTAAGTTAATTATTGTGTTTGTATAGGAAAGTCATGTGACCGGTTATCGTGAAAGACATGTAATAAAACCATACATCTGGGAAGGTTGGCTTCTACCAAACAGATGTAGCAGATCATATAGATGTCATCTACATGTATCCATAGAGTATTTGTACGAGGAAGATTTAGAATTAGACCTTGAGGTCACATGTTTGATCCCATTTTTTTTGGTTAAAAAGGGAGTGTTTATAATTGGTGAATCCAAGTTTAAATTAAATTAGACAAATTAATGATGTAACGTATAAGTAATAAAATAGTTTTTCGTGTATACTTGACACATGAACTGGGGTATCATTGAATTGGCACCCGATCTTTAAATTTTGAACATTAAACAATCTACAAAGCTCAGTACTCCTACCAACCTTGTTCCTTGATAATACAAAAAAAATAAAAAATAAAACACAATTGAAACAACCATAAAAATCATTATCTATAACAGATGAAAATCAAAATATTGCAAAACCCACCATCTTCAGAAACCCTTAGGACAGTTGATTTCCTGAGTACTCAACTACAAACTTAACTGCATCTTCAGATACATCTTCCGGTTTCGCATCCCTAGCTAAACCCAAATGATTTCTCATCCGGGAGAAAGAACAAATCAGAGCTAAGCTGATCACTAAAATTTACAGTCAAGGATCAAACAAAACCAAAAAGAAATTCTGAAACACGGAAAATAAATACATCTAATTAAGAGACCTAGAAACTGTAAAGGATACTTCCATCTTCACTCTCAGTGATTGAGTTCTTGAGGAACCCATCTCTAGGTAGATTACTATCACTGAAATAAAACTTTGCCTACAAATTAAAAACAAAACAAAATCAGTTTTAATTGAAATAAATTGGAAGTAATACACAATAAATGGCAAAAAAAAAGGTGAGATTTTTATGTGTACCTGACAAAGGACTTTAGCTGTTGTTTCTTCATCTAATGAATGGGTTGCCATTTTTGCCATCGTTCAAAGGTTTTCTGAACTGTTATAAAGTAGAGAGAGAGGGGGTTGAGAAATCATATTATTTAGGGTTTTAGCTATTTTTGTTAGAATTTCTGAGGGTTTTAGACCTCAATTTTTTTTAAATAATATTTGATTTCCCGATTTGTCGTTTTGGCCAATAAATGATCACATGAGACCGCGTAATTCGAAATACTTGAGACTTTAGTTGACTCTTGACTTAATTTGATTTATCATATTTGTATTCTTTGTTAATAATTATACCGAGTTTACACTTCTACCGAAAATTATTATAATATGTTATTAATAGGATCATTAATTAGTATTATTATTAATGTCCAAATTTTTATGCAGTATCAGAGATATTGATTTCCTTGTCATCATTTTTTTAATATTTACTATAATTTTAGTTACATTTCCATTAAACACCAATGAAGATTAATTGTTTTGCGTTAAATAGGTCAAATCCTTTGTATATGTTAACACCATGTTATTATATATTCTTATAATATATAAGACAAATAACATAGTTTGTAGCATTGGAATTTCGAGTTTTCCGAATTAAAAAAAATGTTACTTTTTATACATGGAGCATGAACTCTATTTTGATTAGTAATTGTGCAATCTTGGTATTAGATTTTCCGTTCAACATTTTTATTCTCGTCCTCACAACTTTTAATTTCTATGTTCAATTCTTTTTCCTTTTCCTGAATTATTACCAGCAAAGCCATGAATATGTACATGTTTTTATATTATAAAAACATTAAGTTCGAACAGAAAATAAGTATTCAACGATATTTTACAGTAACCAAAGAGATCTTGAAACTAATAAGATATGTTAGCAATAATTCAGATTTGACTATGAGGTCATAGGTTTGATTCTGATTTACAAAAATCCTCATCTGCTCCATGTTCAAGTTTCTAGTTTAGTATTCACATTTGTCCAACAATGGGCATCTTCCTTCCGGCATTGAGTTAGTGAATTTCATTGGTTTGTTTTTAATACGAATTATCTTTGTGAAAATGAAAGCGAAGAGTTCATTTGTCCAGGTTAATATTGTGAGTATATAGATATGGATGAGGATTCGAAATGGCATACTTCTACCAAATATTGTACACCATTCGAATAACTTCTCTATTGGGACGATCAACCATCTTCTTCTACATCACAAAATTAATTGTAGAAAATCTTTGACACAGAACGCTTAAATTCTATATCTCGGCTTGTTGTTGAACCAAACTAGATGTTATTTTTGTTGTAGTGAAAAATTAATAAATGAAGGTGCATGATTGGCAAGAATAATGGGTGGTTGAAACATAGTTGGTCTAGTTTTTGACCATCTATAGTTGTTCGACTATTCGATCGAGTACAAGAATTTTGTAACAAACACTAAATTTGGTATAATTTTTTTGTGATGAATACTAAATTATAAAGTGGTATACGATAAATGTAAAGATTCCATATTCATTTCTACTTTAACCACAAACTTTAGCCAATATATGAAAAGGGAGAATCCATGGACACTATCCATACAAGATTGAACCAATTTTTCTTTAGAGTCCAAATGACAATGAATTTGATCCCAATATTTTGATGATATGTTACTTTTATTGAACTCTAGATTCCTACTAAAAATGAGCACAATCCGAGACAGATAACACTACCATCTGCCACTTTGAAAATCAACCGTTGAAAATTAACGGTCGAAATTAAAATCGGTTGATGGTGAGGTTTGGTATATCAAATTGTGCTCATATTTGTTACGGATCCAGAGTTTAACAAGATGAACATATCATCAAAATATTGGTTTCAAATTCATCGTCATTTGGACTCTAAAGAAAAATTGGTTCAATATTGTATGGATAATGTCCATATAAGATTGTCCATGGATCCTCCCTAATATATGAAACTCTCATGGATTAAATTCTTATTTAAACATGACAAATAAACTTTGGTCTCCATAAACTAACACCTGATCGTCCTGATAAGGATGGTAATTGGACGAATATAGATGGGGTAACTCAATCCAACACCTTGCCCTGCTATCATTTTTTTTTGGAAAATGGTTCATATGCCCAAAACAGATAAAGTATGTGAGTAATGGACTACTAAATTATAGGTCTAGTTAAAAATGATATAAAAAGATTCAGTCAAATATATGGGGCAATCCTCGTAGAAATCCCAAGGTTTGTGTTTTCCTTCTGCTTCGTTCACCTTAATTATTATTCTTCGTCGGTAGGCGGTGATGGTACTGGTGGTTTTTCTTTTCTTTTTTTGTTATTGGAGTTGATGGCGGTTTTGTTGATGGTAGGGGTGAGCTCTTTTATTTTGGTATGGTTGGGCTCCTGCTGGTATTATTGGAGTTTTCCACTGGTAGGATTTGGTGGTAAGTGTCGACGGAATCTTTTTATTTAGCTACCAGCAAAAGTCTCGAATTGGGTTTCTATATGTAGTAATTCTGACCTGATTTTCTTTTTTTAAACTTATTCTACACATTTTCTAGAATGAACCAGTTAAGGATTTTATGGTATTTATTTGTTCTGTGCCACCACTATTGAAAACTTTCTCTACACTTATAGGAGTTTGTTCACCATCACATAACAACACATTCAAAATTTCAACAGAGAAAATGGACAATTAGTGCTTGTAAAAATCGTCATTTTAGGGGTACGTACTATTAACTAATTTTAATTCCAAATTTAGGGTTTTGCACTTATTTGTACATCGAGTAGGTTCCGTTAATAATATCCCAGGGAAATTGATATCAGTATTTGGTTAATTGAATAAAACAATAATCTTGGTAGACACAAATTTAATGGTACTTGTGAAAGTTCAGCTGCTCACAAAATTCATGAGTATAATTATGTCTTGCTGGGATGATTCTCTTTTAGACAAAATCCAGCTTGTGTAAAGCACTCATCTACTGAATGCATGAGACTTATCTGATTGCTAACTTGTGCATATTTTTGGGGAGTAGTACTTGTTTGTAGCTTGTACTTTTTAGTGGCTAAAACTACTTCAAAGCTATTATTTTAGTGGCTAAAACTACTTCAAAGTCTGATGTATCCGACATACCAGCATAAAAGTGTATGCAGAGAGTACGACATTTCTTGTTATTCAAAACTTCTAATTCCCCTCAAGGTTCTCTGTAACCAAACAAATTAAGTATTGTACTTATAGGGGTCATCTTTTAATTCTTATATATAGTATCTATTTCAGATTGGATTCATTTTTCTTGATTGTTAGCTATGCTGGTGTGTATTTTGTACATTAAGTTCTATTTAGTGACGCTAGAGCTTGCTAAGAGATTCAGTTGAGAAAGGCCTTACTTTTCCTTTTACTCACCATATCCAAGGTAATTTTTTGCTTTTTAGTCACCTCATCTTTTTTGTTGAAGAACTATAAAAAGAATTAGATTGCTACAATTTTGTTAAAAGCTTTTGTTCATGCAGCCATTGAGGAATGTGTGCTTGTTATAGATTTGTTTCATATGCAACCTTTCTCACTTCCAGGCTTACGTTCTTCGTACACTAGTATATATTAACTATGTTAGGAAAAATATATGAACTGGCATGGGAATATGTTGTATTATCCGTTTTTAATGTTTTAGTTAACTTTTTTGTGCAACCATCATATACTTGCGTAAGCTCATGAATGTTTGTTTGTTAGTGATATGAAATAGAGTTATTGATCTTCTGTTAAAGATCAGTAATTACTCTTAAGGTTTAAAACCGTATAGTTGAGTCATTTTTACGTGGCTTTGATTTTGTGGATTACCTACGTGGTGAAATGAAATCCTCACCTTGGTCATAATTTAGACTATGAAAACACTGAATGGCAGATCAATATTGACTAATGGTTTCTCCTCTTCTTTGTTGGTGTAGGGAATTAAGTTAGTTGTTTGTTCTACAACGACAAAAACTGCAGATGAGTAACCATTATAAGTCTTAAAAAGTTCTCAAAATGCATTCTTGAAAATGCCCAACCTGGTTTGATGATAGTGAAGTTCTAATTGTTCAGAACTTGCAAGATATTTGGTATGTCCAATATAGACACTGATTCATTTTGTTATCATGTTTTCACATGAATTGTTTTCTTTTACCTAATGTACAAGCCTGTTAATAGATATTAATTGTTTAACATTTTCTGATAGTATCCATCAAGTCTTAGTCCATCCTTCTGGAGTGGTACGTTCCTTCCATGATTGTGTAAGTAAGTTGATCAAGTGTTACGGTGTTACAGTTATGTATATATATTATCTCTTCTCAAGTAGGTCCTGGCTCGTGGTTAGTGAAGTTCAATAATGTGAAATGTCTGGTAAGATTTTCTATTTCTACTAATGTAAGCCGCACTTGACGTTGCTTTTGAGAAATTTTTGTTTGGCAAACATTTGTTACTAGTTCTGAAGATTTATGCAGTTGACGAAGTAGAATACTGCATTGAGCACAAGGGCACATCTCAATCAGACGTACAAAAAGTAAAAGTAAATTAACAACATTTTCTTACTTGTGGTCAATAACTCTGCAAATTACTTACAGATGAAGGACAAATAAGATGAGTATAGTTGGGTTCACGTGCATTAAACATGGTTGAGAGGATGTAATGCAGCTAGAAATCTCCCTAGATTTTCTAGATCAGTATACCCAATTTATTTTATAAGGATAGTTCTATTTCATACCCAATTTATTATGTATGACATTCACCGAGGTTACCCAATTTATTTTATATGATGACTTTTCTCCATACCTAATTTATTATGATATTTGTTGAGGTCATCCAGTTTTTTTTTTTTTTTTTCCTTTCTTTTCTTTTTTCCGAAAAAGAGGCTAACCTCAATAGATTACATAGAAAACCGATTTAGGAAATCGGAAAACCTTACAGAGATTTTTCAAGATCACAAGATAATCATACAAGTTCAAGTATCTCCACCAATTCTTGCCTATCAATTCTATCTCTACAGATCTAAAAACAGTTCCAGAGGACCTTCTTCTCTCTCGCAAAGGAGAGGAACAAACTAGGACCAAACTGGTTTTGAAAACAAAACCAATATGTGTCAAAGCACAAGGCAATGACTGGATCAAATCCAACCCAATGTTCATCAGAACATGTAAATAACATGAACTGGAGTTTTTAAGTTTAGATTGCCTAATGCAATCAAGGTAACAGTGACCCAACTAGTAGTAACAGTAGCCAAAAGTAACCAAAGTGTCTGAAGTAACGGTGGAAATATGAATCGGTCTTTAAGTGTCTGTATCGGAATGAATCGGGCTGACTCGGCACTGGAGATGCGGTAACAATTGTAGATGAACTTGATGCAGATCTTGATTGAATTATTGCTGTCTTTTCCTCCACTACTAATCCTAAAACGGTTAAATCTAAAGCTAAAACAAGAAGAAAAGCTAACATATTAACCTTAGGTACCAAAACTAAAACAAGATAAACTGAAATCCTATCGGTACCACAAACAAGAACTGAAATTAATTGAATGACACAAATTATAAGGCAATCACAAGCCCCCCAAAATATACTTGACCAAGACCTATTTGTCTGTCAACTTCAGTTGACTCAAACATTGTCCGTATCCGAGAAAAAACCCAAACGTTTGGATTTCTATGAGGATAGCTCAAATATATGCCATTTACTTTTAATTTTATTTTTTATCTTACCATTTTCTCTCTCTCCAATTTAAAATTAATAGCGAGAAAGGTCTTAACTACCAAAATATAAGTCGAATTTTAGTAAAATTCATATTTTTGGAAAGGGCTCGAAAAAATCTACAACACAACATCCATTGTTGATATGAAATTCGATTTTTTTTTTTAAATTTGAAACCAAACTGAGGGTACATTATGCACCCAAGTGCAACTTGGCCAAAATTTATTTCCTATAAAAATATGCATTATGCACTCAGGTGCAACCTAACCAATTTATTTCTTATAAATATGCATTATGCACCCAGTTGTAACCTGGCCAAAATTTATTTCGTATAAGAATATGCATTATGTACTCATGTGCAACCTGCGGAAAACCTATTTCTTGTCAGAACATACATTATGCATTTAGGTGCATCTTGTGTACTTCGTGGATAAATCTACGTTTATCCTAGTAATCATCTACAAAATATATTATCCACAACCAAAATCACTAGTTCATGATTTCGAGCAATAAATCACCATAAAAAACATCAAGCAAAAACATATGTTAAAGAACAAATATAAGAGGAACAACAAAAAGTTATGCACTTGGGTGCAACCAGGACAAAAACTTATTTCCTGTCAGAATATACATTATGCACTCGGGTGCATCTTGTGTGCTTCATGGATAAATCTAAGTTTATCCTAGTAATCACCCACAAATATATTATATACAACCAAAATCACTAGTTTATGATCTCGAGCAATAAATCCACCACCATTACCATCACATTCACCATCAAGACATCAACCAAAAACAAGTATTAAAGAAGAAAAATAAAAGGAATAACAAAAATTCAAAAAAAAATAATACATTATGCACCCAGGTGCAACCTGACCAAAATATATTTTTCTGTCAGAATATGCATTATGCACTCAGGTGCATATTGTGTGTTTTATAGATAAATCTAGGTTTATCCTAGTAATCATCAATACCACAAGGTCCAGCATTATCACCATCAATTCCACCAACAGATTTGTGATTAGTCAATAAGAGAATCAACTCAATACTATAACATGACCAAGATTTTTTAATATAGCTAATTAAACTTGTAGTATATAATAACACAAGTGTTATCAATGATCTTATATTATCTAAGACTATATGATCGTGTCCACGATGCTGGCCGACCGAAAATCTGAACAGATTTCAAGATTCAATTGCGGGATTTTGGTTGTTTTGAGGATTCTGATTTTTGTGATTTTTATAAGGGTTGCTATATAGTTCATCAGTTAGCAACATATATAAGTGCAGTGTTGGTGTTGCATTTCAATTTTAGTTTTTTGAGTTTTCTAATTCGAATCCATTGAAGACCAATCAGATATTTTGGATTTGGCAGATGATAAATGAAATTAGGGATAGTATGTATCTGATTATGATTTTAATTTGAGAAATGAACGATCACTTGGATTCCGATTTGATCGAATTGTGGTGAAATTGAAAAAAAACTGGACGAATTGTGTTGTTAAATTACATTCAACCCACCATATACAAGGTCTCACTTTGGTCGACCAATTAATTTAAAACGACCAAGATTATGACATATGTTACACTTATATACAGTATGTAGGGTATATTTCCGTTGTTACAAATCTGATAATCATAATCCTAGGCCGGAGCTAGCTTGAAGCATGGCTTTGTAGTTTTACATCTAGCCCAGCTGGCTTTCGCGCCTTTTCTTTTAATATAATAAAACTAGGCTTACAAGCCCATGCATGCTTGATTTCATTTTAAAGAATGATTGCAACCCATAGCAAGACTTTCGTTTCTCCTTGGCAAGATTTTTGGCTCCGCCCTTGTCACAATCGTATGTAGTATGTTAGCGTGGTGGACTATCGTTTTATTCGAGAGCTCTTAACAATTGTTGATTCTGTTATAACAAAAAAAAAATTGGGCAAGTATATTGTCCTTCTATTTATGTTCTATTTTTTTTTTCTTGCTATTTATGTTCTAATTGATCGATAAGAATTCGGTGTCAACCAGTTTTAAACTCAATTAGGTCATATGTGACGGATCGGTGAATCTGGACTTTCAACGAACCGGATTTCAGCCCGCTAGGCAAGCTCCGACTCCCTGAAACGCCACTCAAGTAAAAAAAATTATGTTCATTGATAAAATCCACATCTCAGTTGGTGATAATGGTTTCTTACCAAACAACAAACTTGAGATCCAGCTGGACAGAAATCTCATTGGTCTCAAGGTTAGAATTCTATGAGCATATATCCCATACCATAATACTCATAAAATTCCACAAGGGTTCCAATTTCCAAACAGACGGCCAGTTGCCAAAATTAACAGAGGTCAATTGCCCAAAATTAACAGAGGCCAATTCCCCAACATTAACAGACGGCCAATTGCCAAAATTAACAGATGGCCAGTTGCCCAAAATTAACAGAGGCCAATTGCCCAAAATTAACAGACGGCCAGTTGCCAAAATTAACAGACGGCCCATCGCCAAATTATACAGAGGCCAATTGCCCAAAATAAACAAACGACCAGTTGCCCAAAAATAAACAGACAACCAGTTGCCCAAAAATAAACAGACGACCAGTTGCCCAAAATAAACAGACGGCTAATTGTCAAAATTAAGGTAGTTTTGGTTACCAGACATAATTGGCCAGTTGCCTATGATATATACTTGCCAAGATTGCAATCATCTCCGAATAGGTGGTATGAACTGCCGAAGCATCAACCCGCACTTTCAGATGATATGAACAATCTTGTGGAGTTGTGCTGAACCGCATAGCGGCTGCTTACGTACCGTCTCCGTTGCTCGAAGGGATCAAGCACGACCGTAGTTCGTCATCTTTTTATTTAGATAATATGAACTTCCCTCAATGGTAGCAATTATCTCTTCAAAATATCAAGTAAACTAATTTCACTTGGCAGATAATGAATTACGAGTAAATACAGTGTCATTCCCGAGTTGTTCATGACTCTTAGAATGATAGTACATTACAGAACCAATAGTAGCTCACGAATACAGACCATGCCCATAATAAAACTAGGAAAGCAATATCAATAAAATTTAAACGAATCAATAAGCAAGCACAAGCCCATATAAAATCCTATTTAAGAGTAAACATTAATCCATTGGTACTCCAAGGTAAATCCAGTTATCAAATCTTTACTTCAAACCTACCCATAGTTATCAAATCTTTACTTCAAACCTACCCATTACCAGTGAACTAGTTTTGTAAGATAAATAAGATACCTCAAAGTCCCATAAAATGAACATCATATTCACATTATCAAAATCAATCAATGATTTAAAGGGGGATTACTAGCCATATTACCACATAAAACTAATAGGACTCCTGTTCTACTTACTAGTCAGCATTCCAGGAAACATTGGAAATTCTAGCCATATGGAGCATTTTTAGGATCATCACATAACAGTACAACACACATTACAAAGGATCTATAAAAATAGAAAAAGGGACTTGAGATATTCCAATGCAAACCTTAACAAGGTATCCAATGGTTTATGCAGATCCACAAGAAATGTCAGTAACGTAGTTACGATCTGGTCTAGCTAAATGCATTTCTAGAAATTCCATCTCTCAAAGAACTACAACACTTTTAGTATACAAGTCCATACCAAAATCAAGTAATTGACGAAGTATTCCATAGTAGCAAAATAAGTCTAAAATCAAATTCAGTAACAAGTACGTGAACATGGATGGTCAATATATTATTCATCTCCGTACCCGTACGATAAAATCCAAAAGGGATCCAACTCTCCACACCAAGCAGTAAAATCAACTTAAAGAGTTGGTTAATGTAAGAAGTTGAAGTATCCACACATACAAAGAAGTATAAAGTGCACATATTCCATATGGACATTCTCCCTAAGTGGCTAGCATTCATGGCATTTTTAGTGTAATACTAAACAAGAAATGTTCAGAATAGAACCATACGTACTGTTATCCAAAATATATACCCATTTTAACATAAGAAAGTCCATGCACCATTCTAAGTTTCTCAAGTACAAAATGTATACATAGGACTTGAGATTTTAAATTTAAAATGATTGTTTCGTGGACATAAAGTAGAAATGACACCATCACGAAAAGAAGCATTCAGTCACTCCAAAACATGCAAAGGAAGTTAAAATGAGATTTTCATGAACCCACAACCCATACGGATGACATACTGTAGTACCGTACTAGTAAATTTACAAGATCCCTTGCCGCCAACGAAGATCTTTATACAGCGTCGGCAAACCATTCAACCAAATTAAGCAACGATGCCTATATCAAATTCAACCAGTAGAATTAAACACACGTTATAAGAAAAGAAGCACACATACCAAATATCAGGGATAGGGTATGAAAACCAAAAGCACTTCCAGCAAAATTTAGGTAGCCAAAGGGCTTGCCCACACAGAGGAATAACTAAGTACATAAGAAGGGTTTGGTCTTAAGACACGACCAAATATTCAGTGACTTCTAATTAAGAGGCAGTTACTCACTTAATAAAACACCATGAACAAAAATCATAAATCCAAAGCTTGGAAGGAGCAATCAATCTTTGTACTATCCCAACTGAACTTGCTACTATCATCATGTACCGAAGGAAAGTGTATCCTTTGGTAATTCTCTAAAGTATACGAAGACATTCAAATGATAATTAATTAGCTTTACAACATTAATTGCAATCTCTAATAAATTAGGAAAGGGATGCAGGCTACGTGACCATTGAACAACATGGAGAAGGGACTAGCTAGTCCACCATTTTTCTTTTAAAACATTTCCTTAACCAACGACAGATATTTCATAACAATAATAAGACGTGCATCGGTAACATGCAAGCAATCTCAATGATAGCATTTATTGTCTTAACTATTAAAGAGGCACAATCCTATAATAGCAAAATGAAGCATCATGGGGCAACCAACAAGAAGCCATGTACAAAATAGAAACAAGAACATGTATTTATTCCTTCGGATTGCAAGGCATTTGGTTGAGACCATTTTTCAAATACCCAGTGTACAACCCACTCTATATATCTAAGACCAAATCCATAAGAGATGAAACACACTGCCAACTCTTGTAAGTGGAGGTGTTCTAAATCAACAATGACGTCCCCTTAAGATCTAAGTATCTCTATACTAAACTAGCCGCCAATGACATTAATAATAACAAAAAGGAAAATGGATTTACTACTGTATTTACCTTGATGATATCAAGCACAACCTGTATATGAGACTAGACACAACACCAACCATTACAAACAGATCAGCACCATCAACCTAATAAGCAGGGGATAACATGTGCAACAGAGAACATAGACTGTGTCTAAAACAGTTTACCAACTACCTAAACTACCAAGCAACATAGATAGATATTAAAACCAGTCTAACAAGTACTCTGCATGTCATTAAATTAAAGTATTAAACCAATACCAAAACCACTATATAATTCATGCTTATAATTAAGTTAGATTTTCAGCCAATGAGTATTTCAACCAAATACTACAGAACCAAGTTTTGAATAAAGTTTAACAAACCCATTCAAGCATTAGTGTTAAAATTTGATATTAAAAACAGATCTGGGGAAAATCCCCAAATTTCATAAGAACCCTAATTTTATTGCATTTACAACAATTTCAATTTGAAAATGAGTTTACAAGAACACAACAAATTAAACATGCATATTCAGTGTGATACACAAAACCGAGCCATTTGATAGAAATCAGTTGTTAAATTGAGTAAGGAGAATGATTACCACAAAAAGTTCCTAAACTGAAAATAGGGAGCAGAAACCCTATTACTCCTCTAATCGAATCAACCAATATTTACAGCATCATCAACTTCATTTATTCTCATCTCTTACAGGTTCATGTACACATAATTTCAACCAAATTCGTTTATTTTATTTTTATTTTCAGGAGAATGGAGAAAAGGGAATGGGAGAAAAGAAAAAGAAGAAAATTGAGCTCCACCCCCTCCAAGTTCACTCATGTGTGATTCCAATCACGCTCTTTAAATTTTATTTCAAGAAGCGAACAGATTCACCATCTAGAGAAATGGAGGAGAAGAAGAAAAAGGAGAAGAAGAAAAATCCAGCCTCCCCACTTTCTTATCCGTTTAACATTTTAATACTAACCGAGTACTCCAAATGCCTCTCACTACTTCGGTAAGTGACACACGTAAGACAATGCTTAAGTTTTCATCACAACTACTAATCATTACTATTAGCATCACTAAGGGATAACCTAAGAGTGTTAAAGGCACTTGAATACTAGGTTTTTAGGCATTCCAAGCACAGAATTTGGTTAATGGGTTCTCTTAAACCCGAAAAAGAGACATGGAATGTCACATCATAGGTATCATCACTCAATCACCACTAACTATAGAGAACCATCAAGTGGTCTGATGGTTCACATGCTCCCTCCCACTGCGGAGGTAAGGGTTTGAACCTCGTAATTGCAAAACCATCTCCAATTTGAAGGAGCTTGGATGTAACACCCTGTGTTTTTAGCATGGCGCATGCGCAAAGATGCGCTATGGGTTATGATGAAGCTTCATCCAAAGCTTCCATTGCGTAGCAAGAGGCATTTGACCAAAGTCCAATATCGCGCCAAGAGTGGCGCATTATGTTGGGTATATTGGCCAAGGCCAATATGGCATCAAGAGGAAGCTACATTAGCCTAGAGCCAATAATGGCGCATTAGGTAAGCTATACTGTCCAAATGCCAAATCTCGCATCAAATAGTGCATTAGGCCAGTTGGGTAGATGACCTTGGGCGTTGCAGCGTAACCACTACGCATTATGTGGGCTATTGGCATAGAGCCAATATCGCACAACAATTGTGCATCAGGCCAGAGCAGGCTGGCCGAGTGAATGTTGCACAATCATTGTGCAATATTGAAGCTGGCATATGCCCAGAACATAAACTCAACAATCATTGTCGGTTATTCAGGAACACATGGCAACAGACATGAGTAGTGAAGCAAGCACCTCAAAAATAGTACTTGGTGAATGTCAATCCGGTCCTCTAGTTTAAGTTGTAGAAATATCATTAAGACATATATATATATATATGGAGGGGTAGTTGGTTAAAGGTGCATATGCGGACTATGCACCAAGTAAGCTTCATAGCTTAGCCGGAAGAGCATGGGTGATGCTTAGGTCTCATTTATAGCTGTGTAGCATTGCCAATGGAGCATATTTCACTTATCTTCCTGTTAGGGTGAAGAACAGTATTGACATTTCATCTCAGCAAAAAATATCCCTTAACTAAAATCGAGCCCCATATAACCGTGAGTATTCCCCAATTAGTGAGACTATCCACCAATCGTGGGTTCTAAAAGTATCACGAGATGTATAATAACACTTAGTGACCTGGGTTGCACGGACGCTGCATTTTTTGAGCCATGTCCGCATCCGACGCGCTTCGGACGCGGGACGCGCGTTGGACGCTGACACGATGCGTGTCCGACGCACCAATGTGCACGTCCCCCGCGCGTCCGGTTTGGACGCACTGATGACTCGGGTTTGACGCATTTTTTTTTCTTCATTTTCATTTAAACTTCTTCCGGCATTTTTACTATTATTAACTAAATGAAGAAATACAAACATTTATATCAATCATTAAACCGAACATTAATTAATTACATTACATATCCATACACATTAATCTTTCGTCAATAAACAATGATCACCAACATTTATTCTACATATATCTAGATACAAAGGTAAAGTCTTGAAATAATTTTTTGTCCTGCTATAACAACATAGGTAACAGAGGAGAAACGTTAAAGAATACGGAAAAGAGAGATAACTAGGTAGATGTGGATTTAGTGTTAGTAGAAGATGAAGCAAAACAATTTGACAGTGGAGGAAAATGAAGAAAAGGAGGCGAGAATAAGAAGATAGAGAGAATAAATGGGATAGTTAGGTCTTTATTAGAGTTTTGCAATTGGAAATGAAATTATATATACCCTTGGTTGGGTGTGTGTTGTTCTAAGAATGCATTTTGATTGTGTCATGTGTTTAATAGTGATTGATTGACCTTCGGCGTGTATAAACAAACGATCTCTTCTTTTCTTTTGAAATTTATACACAAAAACAACAAAATGTAGCATCATTTTCTAATTTTCAGGATCAAAACACTTGACTTTGCTGTATAAATACATGATTGTATATATAAATAATTTATAAATAAAATATGTATATATATACGTGTCCGCGTTCTAGTTTTTTAAGAATTTTGTAGTGTCGTGTCGTGTCCGCGTATGTGCAACCCAACGGAGGTATATGTAATGCATGTGAAATGATATTTTTTTCAGTTCCCTTTAAGAATTCATTTATCTGCGTAAGTTTCTCTACCAAACAATATGAGCAGCCTATCCTACTAAATGTAGTTAGTCGATAAATTGATTTATAATTAAAGATAATTTATTTATTTTTGAAGATTAAATGAGGATGTATGTAGATATATAAAGGTTAATTACAAAAGCATTAATCTTTTGATCTGGTAATATAATTGAAGCCTAGGGAGCCATTAATTATGTAGCTAGCTTAATAGAGTTCAAACTTCAAACTTCAAACAGTACATCCCTATCATATTAGCTACAATTCAGCAACAAATTTTTAATTTATTTTGATGGATCCAACAACAAAATTTGCTAACGCGACTATGCGCACGGTTAACTTTAGAGACACGCTGCTTACTTCGTTTTTCGAATGATCGTGCAATATATAACCTGCTTTCAAAGCTTAAGAGATAAATCAAGCTTTAATTCTCCCTCATCCGGCGGCACCGAAGAGAACTTACGACCGAGCACTTGCTAACGTCATTTGGCCGACCAGCTGCCAGGCTAGAATCAGATGTATAGTTGTGTGAGTGATTGTGTTTATCATTCGCATAGAAACAAGAAGAGCATCGAGAAGCCCGTGATGATAGGTAAGGTACTGGGTTTTGTACCATAAATCGAACTTGGATACCTAATGATGGTTTCTTGATAAAGTCGCTATGAGTAAAAGGTGACGACCAAGATGATAATGAACTCGTACTTGATGATGAGAATCCTTGGAGGCGCTGTAGTTTCTTGCCGTAACTTGCTTTATAGTAACTAAAAGCTGTGAGTGCAGCTAGTGTAGCTGCACGTTCTCGTCTATGAGCATTTTGATGTCCTCCTAGTGCATGTACAGAATGATATTTCCGGTGACAATAGTTGCAAGAGAACATAGTCGTCGTCGCTACTCTTTTTGGCTGCTGATCAGTAATCTCCATTACTGTTTCTCGATTTCTTAAATCGTCCATGGGGTTGAATCGACTATGATGATGAGGAAGAGGACTTGGATTATTGTTGAAGTAATCTCTGAGAAACATGATTTTTCTCTGATGATAATCAGTATGGTAAATACAAAGTACTAAATGGTACTAACAATATCACTATTCCATGGTCATTTTAATTGAATATGTTAGGGTTTTGGGACTTTGAATCATATACAGTATATATAGGATGAGCTGGGAGACGATCTTTGATGATCACTAAGTGTAAACAATATATTTAATAAAAAAATTAATTCTCTTTGGGTATATATTTAATTCTTACAATAGGTAGGTTAACCTAGGTAGTAGTACTTTTGTTTTTCCTCAGCAAACGTAAGTAATATATTAAGAAAGCTTACGCGAAGTAAGCGTTTTATAACACCCAAAGAACAGAGAGGGTTGTGTTACAAAATCCCCACAGCACCACACTCCCTCAACACCAAACAAAGAAAGAGGTACAGACTCCCCCTACAAAGACGGGCGGATCCCAAAAAACCCAAACTAACAAATCCTACTAATTAACAAAAAAAACTGACCCCAATTCGATAAAACATTTTCAAGGGAGATGCCCTTCATAGATTCATCGTTTCTGCACCAGAAATAAGCTTGGGATTTAATTTGTTTAATCGCCTGATTCACATCAAAGTTGATGTGTTCGAAAACTAGTTTGTTTCTTTGATCCCAAATCGTCCAAGTGATGGCTGCCGGAAGTAACTGCCATAGCTTTTGACCAGCTGCAGGAATAATTTTGCGTCTCCAACCCTTGGTAATTTGATCAATGCAGTTTGGCATGACCCATTGAATGTTAAAATACGATAAGAAATGACCCCAAATACCAGAAGAGGTAGGACAGTGGAAAAGTAGATGAGTGGCAGATTCACCCATTTTGCGACAAAGAAGACAACCGTTGACGATTAGCGTACCTTTCTTACGAAGCGTATCCATTGTGGCTATCTTCTTATGGTATACCTGCCAAAGGAAGAACCCAATTTTATGCGGCCACGCCCTTGACCACACACTTAGGTTTTTAATTTCCAATTCATAGTCTTTATTAAACCAAGAGTATGCTGATTTTACGGTGAATATGCCTGACTTGTCCATCGACCAAGAAATCGAGTCTTCGCTTGTATCAGACATAATTTCTTCAATGATTGAAAGTAAGGACGAGACTTCCGTAATCTGATTCTGAGATAGTCTTCTATCTAGGCCGAGATTCCAAGCACCTCAATTTGAAATGGTTGTTGCGCATTTCATCACTGTCCAGTTTTTTGCTGAAGTAATGGCGTATATTGAAGGGTATCTCGAACAAAATGGTTGCTCGCCAACCCACCTGTCTTCCCAAAACCTTATAGTACTTCCATTCCCCACTTTCAGTTTTGCACAGAGATTGAAAGAGTTTAAAAGAGAATATATACCTTTCCAGATTCCGCAGTTGTTTGGTGTCTTAGGTTTCTTCGTTTCTCTGTCGAAGTTTGCTGAATTATGTTTTGAGACAATCGCAGTTCGCCACATTGCAGTTTTCTCTTTGTTGAAACGCCACCACCATTTGGAAACTAAGGCTCTGTTCATGCTCTTCAAAGATTTCAGACCAAGCCCCCCATTTTTTAGAGGAGTACGATAGATTTTCCAATTCACATAATGAATCCCTTTCTTAGATTCCGAGGAGTCCCATAAGAAGTCACGAATAACCTTTTCAATTGCTTTTATGTTCTTTGGAGGAGCAATAAAGAGAGAGAGAGCATATAAATAGGAATACTTGATAAAACACTCTTTGCTAGAGTTAACTTACCAGCTTTAGTAAGAGAAGATCTCTTCCACGAACAAAGTCTCCTTTTGCATCTCTCAATTATTTCTTCCCATTTTTGTGAATTGGTTGCTTTGTCCCCAAGAGGCAAACCTAGGTAGTCAGAAGGCATAAAATCAGTTTTACAGCCCATCATTGTCGACATTGCTTCCAGGTTGGTTGCATTTTCCACCCCAAAGAGACTACACTTAGCAAAATTGATCCGCAGACCCGACACCATCTCAAAACCCAAAAGATAGTATCTTAGGAAGTTTATTTGCTCAATCGAGTCATCTAAGAAAACTAAAGTGACATTATAACAACGATATTGAAATATATTTTCCAAATATTTAGGTATTATATGTGTTGTTATAAAAATAAGCCAGCATAAAATATCAAAAACTAGCTAGAAAAGTGATTCTTTTGTGAAATATACACAAAATGTGATGTATTATGCCTTGTTATATGGTGTACTTGTGCATGCTATGGCGTGCTTTCTTAACGTGCTTTGCTGGGCCATGTGCTTATCCGTGCCGCGTGCTGTGCTACTGTGCCGATTAGGCTAACCCAGCACAACCCACAAAACTAACATGCTGGGCCGTGCTCGGCTAAATCATGTGCCGTGCTGGGTTGGGCTCAGATTTTAGCGTGCTGGGTTGGGCTGTGCTCGTGGTGGGACAGCCCAATTTACACCTCTCACTGTGTATATAGCGTCTGTGAGATGGTTACTTCAATACACTGCTGAAACGTACAAAATCTTATTAATAAATTGGATATCCATAAGAGGGTGACAAATCCTAGAGCTATTCAATTCACAATAACAGGGAGAAAGACACCATTAAAGGACTGGATAAACAGCCTAGAACGCACCAGTGCACCACCACCAAATAACTTCATCTTTTTTTATTGCAAAAATTAAGTTGTACGATGTGGTGTTACTTCGATTGGGACATTACAAGCTAGTTCAGAAACGTTATTGCACCACGTTTGACAACTGACATGCATGGATGAGCTCATAAAAATGATAATTATGTAACTAACTACCCGTATACAATTCTCTTAAACGGTATTATTATGATCTTACAAATATGATTCTAATGTACATTTGAACGGTCAGAAAAATCCAAGCGAAATCCAACATGTATAATTGGCTAGCCCATTCATTTTTATTTCTTTGATCATGAGATTGAGATGTAATCCCTTTTCTTGTTTGTTCTTCATAAAATATAAAAGATGAAATACACGAGAAAACGAACAAACTCCTAGATTTTTCCTATTGCATTATTTAGATCAAAACAGTGTGCGAAATAGACACGGGATCTCCCTCCTTTTCCCACAAGATTGGACCAGAAGCCCAACTGGCAAGTGATGACCACGTGGACTTTAAGTACAAGATTTAGCTAAGTAGTTGGCCTCATTTTTTTTTTTAGTGAGGTTTCGTTCGGACTTTAATTCTTACACTAATAAAACGCAGATAGTGTCAGATTTGAAACTAATATTTTGGGATATGATCTTTTTACAAAGCCCTATACACCTACCCAAAATGAACTCATTCCGAAACATATAACACCACAATCTAC
>JAJJMB010010315.1:2140518-2156983 GCA_023531105.1 Papaver atlanticum | reverse complement strand
GGTAGGAACATATCCCCGAAATATTAGCTTCAAATACGTCACCGTTTGGTTTTTATTCACAAAAATGATGCCCAAAATGTGAGATAGTGTGAAAATTAAAGTGCGAATGGATCCTCCCTCCATACTTTTCTAAGTACAAGATTTAGCTAGAGTACATATAGAGGAAGGATCCCTCACAGTGTTATTTTCATGCTATCTCACACGTTTGGAGATATTTTTCTTAATCAAAATTAAACGGTAACGTATTTGAAGCTAATATTTTTGGGATATTGTTCGCTTTACAAAGATCTACATACCCACAAAAATGACCGTATAACTCCACCATCTACTACTTTGAAAAATGACCGTCGAAAGTCGACTAATTTTCAACCGTTAAAATTAAGATTGATAGATGGTGAAGTTTGGTATTTCGGAATGAGCTCATTTTTGTGAGTATGTAAAGCTTTGTCAGCAAGCATATCCCCAAAATATTAGCTTCAAATACGTTACCGTTTGATTTTGATTAAGAAAATGTCTCTCAGCGTGCCAAATAGTGTGAAAATAAAAGTGTGAAGGGATCCTCTCTCGTACATATACTGCAGTACCCCATTTGTTCATATTCGTTTAGTGAATTACAAACAGATGCATTTGTTCCGTTTAACTGCTGCTTCCTTTGAAATAATTTGAATTTTGGTGTTTTGTACTTTGTTATATCGGGAGGGACATGACTTCAGATGGAAATAACGACGTTATGGTATAGGCACTAGCTTGTGCTTCCAACCCATGCTTTTCCTCTAAGAGACTTGTGAATTTCCCATCAAACAGTGCAGTACTAGCTTGCTCGTATGTCATTTGCTGGTTTTTCGAGAGATTTCCCTGCAACCGCCTCTGTGGAGCTCGCTAAGACGATTGGTACCTAACTCCGCACCTTTGGTACGTGGATATAAATTTTGTTCTTCGCCTTTTATTTTGTTATGTCCTCCTATTAGCACGACGTCCCCTCTGGGTGGTAGCCAACACCGCCAATCTGGCGATCAACACCTGCCGCTACCTTTCATGTTCCTCAATGTCGTACAACACTTGATCAACTTCATTGAGTGTCTCGCATATACACGTGGATGAGCGCGTTGCCCAAGGTTTTCTGGGTCCATATGTTAGAGCATTGCTCGGTTGAACCCGACAAGCACTGGTATGTCAAGGTTGATTGTCATATTTTAGTATCAAAACTCAAAGTCGCTTGATTAAATTACTAGAGTCAACTTTGTTAGGCTGGACTATGAAATCTAGAAATTTTGAGACAAACAAGTATTACTCCAAAGACCTGAAGAATCCGAAGACTTATTGACATCAACGAAGACATTATCCTTCTACTTGAGGTTAGTAATACAAAAATTGACTTGTTTCCATTTCTATATTGTTACTTTCAAGTCGTTTAAATTGAAAACATTACATGCGAAGTTATATACATGAAACTCTAGTATTAGAGACTTGATCATCTTATTATGATCAAAGTGTCAAGGAAGAATATACAAGTTGTTTTACAACCTTGGTATATTGAATTACGAAGTATAACGTTTATCTTTTGAACTTCGTAATTGCGACATAGACATAATTTTTGTAACTTATTACTAGATTGTGTAATGAAATTAGGATTAATTTCATGCCTAGAAAACTATGTTTGATTTTATGGGTTTAAGGAAAAAGTCTTACAAACTTGTTTCTTAGTTGAAAGTAATCAATAAGTTTGGTGGTCCGGTTTTTCATTGAAGATCTAAGGCATGACCGATCCTTATTTATATAGGGAACTAAGGTAGAATCGATCCCTACCTATGTTGGGAGTCAAGAAAGACTGATCCCTACCTATGTTGGGAGTCATGGTAGAACCAATCCCTATATGCAAAACCGATCTCTATAGTGACGTACACTTTAGGGTTTGTGTGATTTTGGAAATTGGGTTTGCAAAATAGGAAAGTTCAATATGTCGAAGTAATTTGAACATGGGTACAAATCTTATATTTTATTTTTCAAAGATGTTCCTTGATACACAAGGTGAGATCCTAAACCGAAATCTTTGAGAATCTTTTTGTTAAGATTTTCGAATATATATGTTTTGTTTTTCCAGCAAGCAAAACATATCTCTGGAAGATATATTAGTTAAGTATCTTGTATGTTAGCTAATATTGAGTTGTAATCCAAGAGAGATTTCGGTATGACAGTTGGATATTGGTTGGAATTAGACAAACCCGAATTTAGGTGCTTAGTGCATATCTTGAGAATATTTCCGGTTATGGAAATTCATTGGTGTCAAAACCACCTTGGTCTATAGATAGTGAAGTTTGTTCTTCTTACAAACTTATCCTAAGGAAGGCACTTCATTTTGTAGTCATTGTTGTAGCCGACTAATAGTACTACTTGTAACACTATCTTGGAGAGGAGAATAACCTAATTAGGCGAAATCTCTTACCTCCGCTAGTTTAAAGGATTCTTTGGGATCAAGAATCGTTTATATAGTACCGTTGGTGGGAAACTAAAACTTCATTGTTATTTTAGTTTTTGATTATTGATTTGATTGACTAACGGTTGTTAAACCTTGATTGCACCTAGTTTGATTATTCTTGAGAGCCTTCTTTTCTGACATAAGGTCACTCAAACTAGATCAAGGTATTAACGGTAGTTCATATCTGTCTTTAGATCTGACGTTGACTTGTGATCATCCATTGTTAGCAGACTCCATTCTATGCTTGATTGATCATAAGTTGGAATCAAGTTTGGTTGTGTAGGTATAGAAGAAGACATTGAAAATTTGAAGACAAGAAGATTTCTTATTGGTTTCGTATCTTTGTGATTTGTTTCATGCACAAACTTGATCGGATAGGATCCGACTAGATCTCGTTTATCTTTGATAGACGATTGACTAGACTAGTCGTATTAGATCAACAAACTATCATATGGTGGTATTCTTCAGTATCTGAATCTGATAGTTTGTATACCTAGATCTGGTTAACTTATTAATCTAAATCTTGGTAAATCTTACCCAACAAAGGAATTTATTATATTAAACGGAAGAGCCTCTGTTGAACTCAACTATCTTTGATTTACTTCTTGAGATAAGAAGAGTGGTTACCAAAAAGATTAGTCCTTTAATGTTTGGAAGACGATCTAAAGGAGTTGAGTGCTTGAAGTCTTCATAGCGGCTGAAGCAACTTAAGATAGTGACTCTATTTTAGGATTACGTGCGTTGGACAAATTGGTTGTAGGCATAGGGATACTGAGGAAACTAGGTAACTAGAGGTAATTTACTTGGTCTCAACTATACGAAGTTGGTAGTAGTCTTTGTATAGCGGTTTAATTCTTAGAATATTCAAAACTGGACTAGGTCCCGGGGTTTTTCTGCATTTGCGGTTTCCTCGTTTTGTGCTTTTTACTTTACTTTCTGCATAATAATTTTTCTTTTAGTTATAATAAAGTAATTGCACCTGTACTCCAAATACTTGGGTTGATCCCTCTAGTTTAAGGTTCGGTCTCGTACTTGTAATATATACCAAGTGTATACCTTGTTGTTGTCATCTTCTTGGCAGTCTTTGTCTTTTTAAGATCACACAAAGTATCAGACTTATAAGTTGATATCGAAAAGATTACGGTGTACTTGGTGCCCTCGTCATTTCACCATGTGAAACTGTTGTCCTAATTCTGTAAGCAATATTCCCTGTGTGGTCGCCAAAAGACAATAGGTATAAATAATTTAGATGCAAAGTGTTGATGGTGGTTTTCGGTTCAGGGTCAAAATTGTTGTTGATGGTGGTTTTCGGTTCAGGGATAAAATCGTGAAAACTTGTATTTAATATGTTGTCATCCTGCAAAGGAACAAAATCCGTTTGAAAGTGATGAGTGCATAAACCTCTTTACTTACATATGTATTGAGCAATTCAACATATTTACGAAATTTATCCCTGCGTGAAGCAACAATCCCAGATATTCTGTAAATTTTAACCTATTGCATTATTCACTAATGCATGACCTGCCTGGTATTTTCCTATGCTATGTTCCCAGCCAAACTCTCAATATTGGCATGACATGACGATTAATGTTTACTCGCAGCGGAGTAGCATGAATCTCCCAAAATACCAGTATTGAGACCTGCATGAAAACACTCACGTAGGCTACACCACTCTCTGATAAAGAGATTAGCGTGTTTACACACTTTTTAGTTAAAAGTTAGCGCGATCGAACGCGTTTAAATTCCTTAAGGAAAATCTAGACTGTCTATATCAGTCTTAAAAAACGATCACAGCTGATGTGATTTTAATATAGTGGTAAAAAGGATTCGAACTCTAAGACTTGTGAAGATTCGATTTTTTAAATTTAATAAAAATTATATACAAAAATATTAACAAAGTGAGCGAGAGGTACTAGGGCTTAGGATTCCACCAAATTCATTTCTTAAGGTTCAAATAATAATTCTTTTAACAATTATAGCTCAATAAAAATATAAAATAAAGTGACTCTTATTTTTGCCAAGATAGATTCTCAAAATATTAGATGTAAATGTTAAGCATGGGACATCAAATCACCTAAGCTAAGCATGACCCATCTAATCAAATGACAACTAATTAAATCAAATCATAATTTCAATTTAAATTAGTGCAAAAGTCATGAAAAGAATTAAATATAATTACACAAGTGTGAAATAAGGCTTCCACCATCGCCCCAATTTTGGGGTTTAGCTCATCATAGTAAACGTGCTCTCAAAATATTTATTTAGGCTCAAAAATGGTTTACAAAGATGAAATAAAGAGAAAATGGTGTAGAACAGGATTTTGCGATGCACAAAAATCGTCACAAAATGAACGATAAAAGACAAGTGCTGTAAACACTGTTGCACATTCGTTGGAAAGGAGTTGGGAACTGCCGCAATTAAGCGACAGTTGGCAATGACTTTCCTTTACGGGCTTTTGTTCTTCGTGTTCTTGAGTTGCAGCAGCATAAAACTTTTCCTGCAACTCGTGATTTCTTCGCTCCATAGCCTCCAAAACTTCCCCAAACTCTCGACACCCATTATATGACCCCAAGGGACTCTATTTATACCCGAAATATGCATTGAATCTCCTCCATAACTTCACAAATTCTCGGCAGTGAAAGAAAATATTTTCGGATATTTTCTTTCCTGTTTTAGCTCCTTAAGCGTTTTACAGCTGAAAACTCTCCTTGTTTAACTCTTGCACGCCTATAGCATTCTCCCAGCACATTCCAAACTCTCCCAGCACACTCCAGCAACAACAGACGCGTTAATATCTTCCCCCTTTGCACGTACTCCCCTGTTTTGCTCCATGACACGATTCAGCCAATTCTGATCCAAACGAACACCCATACCAGCTATCTATGGTCATATCACATCTACCCATGAAGTTTCAGCGATTGAGTCTACCTCTAACCCCTCCAAAATCTGATCGAAATTCTGCCAGTGAAGAGAAACGTTTTCCCGCCAAAACCAGAAATTCAAATGAAGAAGAAGAAAGTCACCCCTTATCCATGGTCGCCCCTTATCCGTTGCTGGAGTCCGAATAACACATTCCCTTGGGGTGCCTTTAGTACTTTATCCTTGGGGTGTAAAACACCACTTTTCGAGCCAATTTTGTCGCAAGAGCTTATTCCCTAGAAAAGACTTAAAACAACTTTATTAGAAATAAAATGAGTCCTAGATAATGTAGTTATGGGTGAAAATGTGTCACACTTACGTGCTTATCAAATTCCCCCACACTTACATTTTGCTAGTCCTCGAGCAAAACCTCAAGACCCGCTCAACAGCTGGTCATTTGTGTAACACCAAGAGAGACCCGCTCAACAGCTGGTCATGTGAATCAAAAGAATAGACCCGCTCAACAGCTGGTCATTTGTGTAACATAGAGAAAGACCCGCTCAACAGCTGGTCATAAGAAAACAAAAATAATAAACCCGCTCCACAGTTGGTCATATCAAAAAAAAAAAAAATTGATGACCCGCTCAACAGCTGATCATAAAAGTAAATTCCTAAGGTAGACCCACTCAACAGCTGGTCATAATATGATAAGGAAACTCCTACAAAAATAAACAAAAAGTTAATCACTCCCCCACACTTAAATCTAACATTGTCCTCAATGTTATAAAGATGAAATTAAAAACATGAACAAGGAGAAACTGTTACTACTTAAAGGAAGTGAGGAAGGATATTACCGTAGTCGACGCATAAGCATGGGTTACCTCCCAAGAAGTGCTAAGTTTAAAGTCTTCAGCCATACTAGGAAAGGATTAGTCACTCGAATCATATAAAAGTAGTCGGAATAACTGTGGGTCTTCAAAACCAAATAGAGATAACCAAAGGAAACTGTAATAAACCAACGAAATGAACAAGACTAGCATGCCCTTACCTAGTTTCCTGATTAAGAAATTTATATCTAATTGTGGTTCAGGTCCAGGTTCAGGTTCAGGTTCTATGAAAGGGGCTAAATAAAATATTTTCATTCGCTGCGTTTTTTCATAGGTGGGATCCGAATTATTAGGTCCTAGAGTCTGGAAAAACTCAAATAGGAACTTAGAAGCACATAATAATAACCTAAATAACTGAGGATCCTCTAAGTCAATCAGATTTGACTTACATAATTGACCACAATGAAAGTAGTGGTCATTCTTAAGTAAATGTGTCGATTCTATTAACCTAAAGTACTTAGGCTTAATCTCAGAACTTAATATTCGACGCATTTGAAATATAAACGTTCCCACAGTTGGAAGAAAACGATTTGGTTGGAAAACAAAATCAATCTGGGTATCATAGCCTGGGAAAACCACATCAACCAGAGGATGGGTTTCTAATGACTGAACTTCTTCTTGGACATCATTAGGTTCGGGAAAACGAGTATGAAGGTAATCTTGTAAAATGGTCGAGGCACAGATATCAAGTCCTAAGTGAAGGGACTTTCTGAGAGTTAAAGGTAAGGCACTAGGGAAGTGATAATCACCCCCAAACTTAGAGTTTTCAGTGTCTCTAGCTAGACTAATCACAATCTCCCTAATTTCTAGATCATCAGATTCTTGAAAATGGTCAATTGATTCTTCTAAGTTATTATCAGATAGTGCATCTTTACTCATTTCTACGGGTCTATCTTCTTCGTCTAAGACTATTGTTTCTAAGTCGCTAGACTCTAAAACAACATTTTCAGAATAAACCCGTTCCTCTAAACCACTATCGACTTCGTAATCAAAAGGAAAAACTACATCGTCTAAAACGGTGGTATCCCTAATCAAATCCTCATCCTTTTGAATAGGTGAATAATCATAAAAATTATTTGGATTTGAACTAGAAATAATATAATCATTACAAAGCTCAATTGGATTAATAGATTCCTGATCACTATGCCTACATATTTCAGATTCTTTATTACTACTATCCTCATCATCATCATCATAATATTATTTCTGACATTCAAGAATTCTCGATCTTTGTTCCAAACTAAGCGGTCTGTGTTTACAATACTTCTCGTAGATCATTAGAGGTGATTCCTCGCTTACCGTTGGAACATCCAAATGTCGTTTCCCATGCATATATTCACCAAGAGTTATTTTAGATGACGTCTCCTGATAATGAGAATTTTTACACTTATAGTCTCGTAACGCCATCTCAGGTAGCATCTCCTGAAAAGGATTCATCACCCCGAAAATACAAACTACAGAGGAATTCTACACAATCACAAAAAAGGCTGACTCGACCAAATCAAACCTATTGAATCTAGCAAACAAAAAGAATGATGGCTCCATTAGATTGTTTCTAGACCATCTTCTATTCCTCCAAAAGGCAACTAGGTATCGTTTTAGCAAACCTCTCTAGATCGATCCGAATAAAGTGAGTCGAAGAGAAGTAGGGGAAGCTCAGAGGAGCTTTGATACCCCCACCTCTTTGGCAACATTTCCCGTTAGGGCGGCTCTAGTTGACTCATAGTAATCTTCCTTAACTTTTGAGTTAAGCTAATAATATACCCAATACTTCCCTTTGAATGACTTTCCTACAAGCTCGTTACCCTATCGGTCTCGTTCTAATCAGTATTTTAAGCTTGGGTTCGCGTAGGTTATGTGTTCCTAAGGCGGGCAAGAAGAGAACAGTGATGAAATCTGAAACCTTATCTTGTATGGTCTGGCCTTGCCCTTTACTAGGAAATTAAAGTCCGTATTCAAAACCTCAACATATATGCACCTTAAGGAAGACAGTAAACCCGCTGACAGGGGATTCGCGGGAGACTACTAAACATCAAAGAAGTATCATCAACGCCAGGGTCAATGGCGCCTTCACTGGAACCCTCTCCAGAAGCCGCTTCAACATCCTTTTCGTAAGCTGCACCAACATTCACTTCGGAGCCCGCTTCAACATCTTCTCCAGATGCCACTCCTCCTATACACTCTTCGGAAGTTTCCCCGACATCCTTTTCAGAAACTGCTTCAACAGCCTTTTGAGGGTATTCCGGTTCGTCCACATCAGAGTTGAGGATTATGACGCCGTCATGAATAGGGTGTTCATATTTATCCAGGAGTTCACGTTCGCCTCAGAGCTGCTCATGCTCCACCCTCCGGCGCTTTAGCCAGGCAGCAAACCTTTCAGTCTTAGCACTTGTTGGCTGAGATGCTTCATCGCGCCTCCATTTTTCCTCCATGCCAACCGAATCCAGGAAAACTTGGACACGCTCTCAGACGATGCTCAGATGTACAAGGGACTTGGAATGCAATTTGGGATACCAACCAACCGTCTGCCCGATCTACCTGGGGCCAACCGACATCATGCTAGGGGAACGCTCATCTGGATGCCTCGTGCCATGTTCCAAGGACAAGCCAACCCACATATCCTGGTAACATCTGTCTACTTTGCCTCATAAGTTTTATCTTTATTTGTCACCATATAGTGCTTACCCCGCAACAATGTCACTGTTACGTACTAAGCATGGGACTTAATGTTGATGGTGGTTTTCGGTTCAAGGTCAAAATTGTGAAACCTTGTTTTTAATGCGCTGTCATCCTGCAAAGGAACATAAGCCATTTGAAAGTGATGAGTGCATAAACCTCTTCGCTCACAGATGTATTGAGCAATTCAATATGTTTGTATATATATATATATATATATATATATATAATTCACTCAGAATGGTGCATAGCAACAATCCCAAATATTCTATGAATTTTATTTTCCACCAGCATTATTCACTAATGCATTGCCTGCCTAGTATTTTCCTATGCTATGTTCCCCAGCTGAACTCTCAATATTGGCATGACATGACGATTAATGTTCACTCGCAGCGGAGTAACACGAATCTCCCGAAGTGTCAGTATTGAGATCTGCATGAAAACACTCACACAGGCTGCACCACTCTCTGATAAAGAGATTTTCATGTCAACACGCTTTTAATTAAAAGTTAGCACGATCGATGAGCTTAAATTCCTTAAGGAAAACCTAGACTGTCCATGTCAGTCTTAAAGAGCAATCACGGCCACACGATTTGGCCACACGATTCAACAAGCTTAGCCTCTTCCCAGCAGAACTAGGAAACCTCCATGATAACCACCAGCGGGCCCACTAGCATCCCAGCCGATCGGAATCCCTTTAGTTCACCTGCAACACCCCTGAACGTTAGCCAGAACATTGGTGATCGCGCTGTTGAAAAAGAGCTCAAACGAGCTAAGACCAACCATAACGGTCTCAAATTCATCACATCCGTCCAACTTAGCTAGCCTAGTTGGACGGTCTAAATCTTCCCTCGAATGATCAAAAGGGTACTGGCATGTTCACCGGCGACCCAACTACATCCTTTGTCAATCGATTTGTCCACGGTAAACCAGGAGCGCATTGAATCGTTTGCCAAAAGTAGGGTGAACGCGCTGTTTTGAAAACCCTAGTTTACGTTGCGGCGACACACTACTGTCACAAATCAATCACAACCATCCATCTTCGCCAGCCACATTGAGTGGCTTAGATCCAATTTAAGGCGGCCTAGGAGACGTCCGCATGCTCACCGGAAGCTCACCTTTGCGCATGGCCGATCGGCCTGCTCAAACTAGAGCCCAGCGCTTTCAATCGACCATCCAAAATAGGGTTGGCCACATGGCCTCTAAACCCTAATTTAAATCAACGGCAGTAGGCAACTGCCGCAAATCATCTCTTCCATCCAACTTCGCTAACCTAGTCGGATAGTTTAGATTTATTTTCAGGAGGCCAACAGGGTAACGCTGTGATCATCGGCCACCTCTCCTCCATGGGGAGCGATCGACCAATTGATATCTCACCCATAGGGTTCTCAAACGATTACCCAAAGGTGTCCGGTCACGCTACCTTTTTTAAGACGTTCAATTCGCGACTAATTTGAACGAGCTCTAAAACAACGATGTTTCCTGCACATTGATTATTTTCAGCTGCTTGTTTAAAAGCGATGCTTTATATACATCGATTATAAGCGATGTTTTATAAATATTGATTTCACAAATAATTTGACCTAAAAGCACTATGTGCTGCTTTTAGCGGCGAGTCTCACGACTTAACCCATTTACTCGAGACATCAAACATGTCACAAACAAACTAGGGGATGCTCACTGGGGTATTGGTCTGGCGGTTTAAAGCGTGCGGTGTGCAACGCGCCCATTACGAGAAAGTGTCTGGAAAGGACGGACGGTTAACAGCAATGAGAGTAGTGGGTGAAAATGTGACCAGTTTTCCCTCGTAATGGAAACGTGGTGATCACCACTTTTTACACAACCCCACTTCTCCACTGCTTAATCACCTCCACTTCCTACGAGATCAGGGCGTGCTCGAACATGACTTGTATAAGGATTTCAACATATTTCAAAAGAACACAAGTGTTATCAACACAAGTATCCAGAAAACACCAAGAAATGATAGCTTACATTCTGCAAGCCAGTTCCATATTCTGATACAAGTCATAAAACAGCCATACCTTCATAATTCAACATTTTGATCTCAAACACCTTCTTTGCTTCCCTCCCTAAGATTAACCTTTCTCCTTTACTTTGTGACCGAATTGAATCTGGAACGACCATTTCTTGGTTTAGGCCAGAGTCTTACAGATTGATCTCTCGAATCTAAAAGTACTCCCATGTAGTGCATTTGTTTAGGGTTTGAATTCGTTTCTCATCAACACACCAAAATTTACCAAAAACCGTAGAATCGGTTTTTACCCAAAAACACAAAGATATGCTCAGTGCTCTAGAAAGTGTTACATGGTTTTTCACAAAATGACCTCTGAGCTTGTTAGTGAAAAGGCGGGGGTCTAACAACCAAACCCAATATTTCATTTGGCAATCTGTATGGACTAATTCTAATATAATTCCAAGAGAATCAACTAGACAGTCAGACTCAATCAAGGAAAGATATCCAAGAGTTATATCTCTTTCTCAAATCAATCAACAAATCAACATAATGAAATCCGTGAACTGATTGGTATGAGAATAACTTTAACGGTACCAAAGACCAATGTTCAAGTGTCAATAAATTTATATCAACAACCAAAGGTTGGATTTACCAATTGATTGAACTATGCACAACCTGTGATATTTCAATTATATAAACAAATATAATGCGGAAAAAAAATAACACAAACACCAGAAGTTTTGTTGAAGAGGAAACCGCAAATGCAGGAAAACTCCGGGACCTAGTCCAGATTTGAACACCACACTGTATTAAGCCGCTACAGACACTAGCCTACTACAAGTTAACTTCGGACTGGAATGTAGTTGAGCCTTAACCAAGTCTCACACTGATTAAGGTACAGTCGTGTTCCTTACGCCTCTGAATCCCAGCAGGACTCTACGCACTTGATTCCCTTAGTTGATCTCACCCAAAACTAAGAGTTGCTACGACCCAAAGTCGAAGACTTATAAACAAATCTGTCTCCCACAGATAAGTCTATTCTGGTAGATAAATCTGTCTCCCACAAAAGTACCTATGAAGTTGTGTTCCGTCTTTTGATAAATCAAGGTGAACAGGAACCAATTGATAATCCGGTCTTATATTCCCGAAGAACAACCTAGAAACATCAATCATCTCACAATAGCTTAACTATATGGTAAAAGAAGAAGTTATTGTGGAATCACAAAGAATGAGACAAATAGCTCTGTGATTACTTTTTATATCTTACCTATCCGAGATAAATCTCGAGAAAATCTTAGAGAAGATAGTACTCAATACAACAGAACAAGTAAGATTAGAACACGTAACTACAAAAAAAAATAGTTGGGTCTCGCTTCACGAATCCCAAATGAATTCTTCAATTCGTTAACCTATAATGGTTTAGGAAAAACCTAGGTTAAAGGAGAAACATCTGGTCGTAACTAGGACACAGGAAAGCGCCGGGATTAGGTTTTCCAGTTGCTAGAGTTCTCCCTTATATAGTCAGGGTTACTTACAATCAAAGCTAGGTTATCTTAGAAACAAAGCATTCAATATTCACCTTGAGATAAAAACCTGATTTAATATTCAAGCTAAGTTTGCTTAAAACCAAAGCAATATCTCTCCACCGTTAGATGGTCTTAGCTTGTTACACACAAATGAAATATACCTTCTGAAAAAGCAGGGGTCTAACAAACACACCCAATATTTCGCTTAGCAATCTGTATGGACAAACTCCAATATACTTTTGAGAGAATCAACTAGACAGTCAGACTCAATCTCAAGAAAAATATATCCAAGAGTTAGTATCTCTGTTTCACAATATAATCAGCAAATCAAACAGATAGAAATCCGTGAGCCTGATTATTATGTGAAACAACTTGAATGGTACCAAAGACCAATGTTCAAGTGTCAATCAATATAATCAACAACCATAGGTTGGATTCACAATTGATTGAACTTACGCACAACCTATGATATTTCTATTATATAACAAAATATAATGCGGAAAAGAAATAGCACAGACACCAGAAATTTTGTTAACGAGGAAACCGTAAATGCAGAAAAACCCCGGGACCTAGTCCAGATTTGAACACCCCACTGTATTAAGCCGCTACAGACACTAGCCTACTACCAAGCTAACTTCGGACTGGAATGTAGTTGAGCCCTAATCAATCTCACACTGATCAAGGTACAGTTGCGTTCCTTACGCCTCTTGAACCACGCCGGATTCTGTGCACTTGATTCCCTTAGCTGATCTCACCCACAACTAAGAGTTCCAACGACCCAAAGTCGAAGACTTAATAAACAAATCTGTCTCACATAGAAAAGTCTATTGTATAGATAAATCTGTCTCTCATAAATATACCTATGAGTTTTGTTCCGTCTTTTGATAAATCAAGGTGAACAGGAACCAATTGATAAACCGGACTTATATTCCCGAAGAACAGCCTAGTATTATCAACCACCTCACAATAACTTAACTATATGGTAGTAGAACAAGTTATTGTGGAATCACAAAGAATGAGACGAAGAGCTTTGTGATTACTTTTTATATCTTACCTACCGGAGATAAATCTCGAGCAAATCTTAGAGAAGATAGTACTCAATACGATAAAACAAGTAAGATCAGAACACGCAACTACATAGAAAATAGTTGGGTCTGGATTCAGAATCCAAGTGAAGTCTTTAAGTCGTTAACCTATAATGGTTTTAGGAAAAACCTAGGTTCAAGGAGAATCGACTCTAATCGCAACTAGTATCACACAGGAGGTGTGGGGATTAGGTTTCATAGTTGCTAGAGTTTTCCCTTATATAGTCTTCAAATCATGGTTTGATAACTTTGTAACAAAGCAATCAATATTCACCGTTAGATGAAAAACCTGATTTAAATTCAAACTAAGTTTCCACCATTAAATGGTCTTAGCTTGTTACACACAAATGAAATATACCTTCATTTAGATATGGGTAACCGTACCTAAACGTGTATATTGAGTTGGCTCAATAACAGTTAATCGAAGTTAGCCATATGAACACTTTTGTGTTAACCATGTTCATCTTAACACTTCTTGATCAAATGATACTCAAATGAATCTAATTGTGTTACTCATAGAGTTGTTCAATTGTTTATATTCTCATAGAAGTATACAATACACAATTGAAGCAAAATTGGATTGATTCAAAAGAATCAGTTCATGAACATTTTAGCCACGGTTTGCAAAGATTGCATTCCTTAATTTATAAATGTATTTGTTCATGAGTATGAAATCATACTTAATCGATTTTATAACTTAACCACATAAGTTTGCAAACGGATACGCAAACTTAAGTCTCGGACTTGATCCTTTCTGACAGTTCGCAAACGGGTATGCATACTATCATTACGGACCGAACTCAGGTGAATAAGTTTGCAAATGGGTACGCAAACTTAGTTCCCGGACTTTGATAGTTAAAACCGTTCGCGTACGGGTATGCATACTTGGTTCCCGGACCTGAATTACTCTTACAACAGTTTGCATACGGGTATGCATACTGTACTATATCCATAAAATGATTAATTATTCTAAACTCCCATTTCATTCATTGAAACATTCTTAGAAGACGACAATAGCTGTCTCACACAAACTATTAGCTTATAAGCAATTTTCAAGTGATCGAATGATCAATACGAAACACATATTTCGATAAAGATATAAGCGAGTTAAACTCAGCTCGAAATATCAAATGTGTATAATGTAAAGTCTATATAGTTATACGACTTTTGTCTCAATAGGAGATAGAATAGAATAGACTTTTGAGTGATAGATGAGTTCAAGTCTCCACATACCTTTTTTTGATGAAGTTCCTCCAAGCTCCCCTCAGTAGATCTTCGTCTTCAATCGATGAACGACGTGAAGTCTAAATCTCAACTACACATTTTATCCTAATCCGAGACATAGCTATAAGTAGACTAGAAATCAAGACTTATAGTTTTGACAACTAAACTTGACAAACAAACTTGAGATAGCAACACTTGCGAGTTCGACCGAGCAGTGCTCTAACAATATCTTTCTCAAAGACATGGATAACAATACCAGGTACTTTCATGCACTTACTAAGAGGAAAATAGCTAGAAATAATATAGATTCTCTCAAGGATAAAGATGGAAAATGGGTGCATTCAAGAGATCAAATTGCTAGCCTTCTAACTGATAATTTCAAGACTATAAGTACTTCTATGAGTCCTGTTATTGAGGAAAGATTTTATTCTCATATTCCTACAATAGTTTCAGATGAAGATAATAGTACTCTGCTGGCTCCCCCAACTAATGAGGAAATATTTAAAACCCTCAAAACAATAGAAAATTGGTCTACCCCATGACCAGAAGGATTCTAAGATGGATTCTACAAAACCCAATGGAGCATTGTAGGTGAGGATGTCAGTGATATGGTTAAAAGATTCTTTTGTTCAAAGTTCTTGTTGAATGATCTCAACAAAACTTATATCTCATTAATTCCTTAAACCAAAAAGCCTACCACACCATCTGAATTCAGACCTATCAGTTTGTGCAATACTTCTTATAAAATCATCTCAAAAGTCATGGTTAATAGAATGAAGCCTCTAATGGAAAAGATTGTATCTCCTTATCAAGCAGCTTATGTCTCTGGCAGGCTCGTCAATGATAATACAATAATTGCACATGAGTTAATCCATTCCATTAAGAAAAAAGAAGGTGAAGGAGGTTGTCTTGCTTTAAAAGTTAACATGTCTAAAGCCTTTGACATATTAGAATGGGCTTTCATTATCAAGGTCCTCAAGAGTTTTGGTTTCTCATATGATTGGATCCAGCTAGTTCAACAATGCATAAGTACCACTTCCATGTCAGCCCTTCTAAATGGGTCTCCTTGTGATGAATTCCATCCTTCTAGAGGAATTATACAAGGAGATCCCCTTTCTCCTTATCTACTTATACTTTCCATGGAATGGTTCTCTAGAACTCTCACTTTAGCACATCAATCAAAGCAGATCAAGGGTATTAAAGCAGCTATATGTGCTCCTCCTATCAACCATCTCCTATTTGCTGATGATTTTCTAATCTTTACTGATGATTTTTTTTATTGTTGTAGTAAAAAGGATTTGAACTCTAAGACTTGTGAAGATTTTCGATTTCAGACTTAAATAAAACTAAAAATAAGAAGAAAACTTAATTCAAATTTTGATTTCAAGATATTAAAATAGACCAAGGCTCCGGATTCCACTATTCCTTCTAGTTGATTGGTTTACAAAGATATTTCTGAAATTATTATTAAGCTCTTTTTCTCATTAATTCACTTTTAATCTATAAGGTGTCCAAATATTAAATTGTAATCCCTAAGCATGAATTATCAAAGAATTGATTCTAAGCATAACACATCGAATTGATTCACAACTAATTAAGAAAACCAATTTTATCTTTAATTATGTTGATCCGAGTGAATTAAATAAAATAAATAAATAAATAAATTGTAAAAAGAATTTACCAATCAAACATGAGTGAATAGTTTCCTCCTTTGCCTTGGTTGCGCGAGAATTAGCTCATCATAGTGGAAGCACGAT